>JAVJIF010032756.1:0-108996 GCA_038442645.1 Agave tequilana
TAGTATACCCTCGATACTTCCGTTATAGCATTGGCTTAACGGGTCGTATCCACAGGGAAGGGAGGCGATAGAAGCATTAACAGTCTCTAGTCACGTCAGATGTTAACAATTCTTTTATGTTGAAAGAATGAAAAAGAAAAGAAAATGAAAACAAGCATGTGGTAGGTGAGGAGAGCGATGAAAGCGTCGATAAGAAAATAAGAAGAGGAACTTAAAACGATTTCTAAAACAAAGGTAAAAGAAAACTCATGGCTACTAACTACTAAGTACTCCACTAACCATACTAACCTCTTCGAGATAGTTGCCTCACATTTTGATCCTCGGCCATCACAATCCTTATCTTCAAGAAGCAATACAAAGCATGGCTCATGGATGGTTCATAACAATCACAACATTGCAACAAGAACAAGCTATTACAAGCATCACTCATTACACTTCTAGCATGAAATAAAAGAGCATGAAATAAGAGAGTTAGCTTGGTTAGCAAGTTAGCAAGTTATATGTTAGAAATAAAAGAGCATGAAGTAAAAGAGAGTTAGCTTGGTTAGCAAGTAGCAAGTAGCAAGTTAGATGTTAGAACCCATCATCTTTGGCCATCAATGGCTCTTGCAAGAACAAGGCCTTGTAGAGGCAACCCGATTTATGTGGATTATCAAGTAAGTGGTTAGATAGGTTAGTGGTTAGTAGTTAGATTGCCATGAGAAGAAAAACTAGCAACAAAACATCATGTAGAAGATGAAGGAGATTACAATGGAAGAGAAAGGAGGCACCTTTACATAGAGTGTCACTCTCTATTACATCAATCCCTCACTATCTCTCTCTCTATGAATTACTCAGCCCTACTACAATGATCTAAGAAAAAGAAAAGAAAATACAAGAAAATGAAGAACTCTCACCTACACTACACTAAAATCTAGATCTACTCCTAAAAACGAAGACTGCTCGCGTTTGGGCTCTCTGCAGGGCTATTTATAGGGCTCAGAAGGATCCAGAAGACGAGACGGAGCCACGCGTCGAAAATCGACGCGTGGCTCCCTAGGATTGCCGCAGAATCTCAAGGAATGCCGTGGAATTGCGGCAATCCTAGGGAATCGTGTCTTGGATTTCGTCCACGCGTTCGTCTGGCTTCTAGCGACTTCCAGATATACCCCTTTTCTGGTACTTTCGCCCGAATATTCGTCTGACAGCTCAGGAGTCTAGGTACAATGCATGTTCTAGAAAATCCTTTGCTTGGCCTCCAAGTAATTGCGGGATTAATTAGCATAAATTGAGCTGAATTAGCCTCTTATTCCATCTTTGCCCTTGGACTTTGGATTTACCTGCAATTAAGACCAAAACACGATTTAGACGACTATTTATTCATCAAAACTGTGAGAAATGCGATATAATAATGCAGAATTTGAATACCAATCACACCCCCACACTTATTCTTTTGCTCGTCCCGAGCAAAACAAAGAAAAGAAAAAAAACTATACTACTAATTTTATTACACCACTTTCGCAGGTGACGCGATTGCACTGAGCGCGTGCAACAAGCCGTTAAACCTCTAGGTTACCCTAGAGGAGGAGTGTTGTCTCCTGGGTTTTCAGCGGATTACACCCACAAAATCCATAAAGAAAGAAGACAAATGTTAGTGTTTTGAAAATGCATTTTGAAAGAGAGACATGTTTTCGAACTATTTTTGCAAAAATATAAGTGATCTAAGGTCATAAGTCCACCTATAACCATTCTCCCTTAAACTTAGTCTCTAAGCAAGATCTTGTCTTCAATTAAGGTAAGAATTCAAAATTGGATTGAATATTTTATCCTTCATAAAACCTAGATAGTATGCACACCGTGACAGTGAAGATTTCTGGGATTTCAACTCTAACCATCAAGCCATTTATTTATATATATTTATTTTCTTTTTCTCTTTTTCTTCCCTTAGTTTAGGCTTTCTAGTTCACCCTTGTAACGAGCCTATAACCGATGACTCCCAAACCAGTCGGTTTTAGGGCACCAGATGAGAAAACATCCCTCGGGTTAAGGACTCAAGTGAAAAAGGCCACGAAACTAAAGGGGATTATTTATTTCCTTTACCACCGTTAGGCGTGAATAATCATTCTTCTTGAGGCACAATTATCCAGCTTAATAAGTGATGTTTTATTATATATATATTTTTTTTTTCTTTTTCTTTTTCTCTTTTTTTAATGGCCTTTTTTGTCTTTGTTTCCATCCCAAAAATGTGTAAGTGTGAAGTGCATACTATCTAAGGCGAAAAAAAAGATAGAAATATCTCACCAATTTTACTTACTTAGCCTATAATTTCAAACAAGATCTATTATTTCAACTAGGTTTAAGATGTCATAATTAAGGCTTTCTTAATTTCTAAGATACATCTTAATTTTCTTAAAAATAGATCAAAACTTTGTCTCTTATTTCAAAAAGTTTTTTTTTTATTATATATTTTTTCTAAAAGAAGTGTAAAAGAAAGAAGATCTAAAAACTCTATGTTAGTAAATCCTCCCCCACACTTATTTCATGCATTGTCCTCAATGCATCATGATATATGTATGCATGAAACAAAATGGAAAGGGAAGGAAAAAAATTACCTTAAGGTGGTGGTTCCGGTGGTGGTCTGATTGGTCTACGAAACATGGCCCAATCAACTTTGCTTGGGTTTTGAGGAACCCACCATAGACCTCCATGATACAACCCACTAGAATGATGCATGCATTATGATTTTTATTAAAAAATTACCCCATCTAATTTCCAAATTTTCAAAATAATTTCAGAGTCAATTTTATCAAGATCCTTGTCCCAGAATGGAGTATGAAAAGATGGAATGATTGATTTGGACTTGGGAAATATGGGAACTAATACCGACTCAGAAAAATGACTTAAGTCAAGTAAAGGTTCGGGAGTCGAGATCGGTTCAAGAAGTGGGTCCAAATCAAGAAGATGAAGCTCAGGTCCACATTCATTTCCCCATGATGGAATATGACTATCTAAGATTAGTGATTCAAGGTCAGGAGGGTTGGGAATCAAAACTGACTCTAAAATGTTACTCAAATTGGGTAACAATACAGAAGTCAATAATGATTCAGGTATTTGAACTAAATCACAAACTTGAGGGTCAAAGTCACATTCCACATTGAGTTCAATTCCACAAATTGAGAACCTACCAATTTATCAAATGGACTTTCAAAAGTATGAAATTGGTCAAGTTCAATATGATCATCATGAATGATTGATGATTCAATTTCACAATGGATGGGTACAGGATTCAATAATGACTCAGGAAATGAAGTGAAATCAGGTGAAAATACTGGAGTCATAATTGAATCAGGAAGTAGAGATTGAATCATCAAGTGGAAGTTCAGGATCATATTCATGCTCAAGTTCAATTTCAGGAAAAGGATAACTTGCCAAAATATCAATAGGATCTGAAGTTTGGACAAGTTCAGGTGGGTGTGCTGAAATTGAATCTTGATTTCCAAAACAACATGACTCTTTGGCTCTGACAGAATGGTTAGTGACATTAGAAATAGGATGAGAATGAAGAGTTTGGATCATCAAATCTATGTCACGGTTACGGTCATTTTGAGCCTGAGTCATGAATTCAAGATCTTTTTACAGTTCATTGGTTCATCGTTTTGTTGAAAAGATGAAGAGTTGTTTTGGAATTGTTGGTGAAATTGTGAGTCCATCAGATTTTGTGATTGTTGTTTAGACTCACAAAAAAGTTCCTTACTCATTTCCAAGGCAGATGGTTGTTCATTGTGAAGAGGTGGAACTGAGTAAGACTCTTGAAAATACTATGGAATTGGAGAGGCCAATGTTTCTTGAAGTTGTTGCTCAGCCCTTTGTAGATTGGCTTCTAAACTCTTTTGTAACTCAGATTTTTCTTCAATGGGAGGTGTAGAAAAAGGAGTATAAGAAGCGAAATCGGGGAATGAATATTGTGGACAAGGTGAATATGGTGGACAAGGAGTTTGAAAATTTGACTCGGGGGACTTGAATTCCCAATGACTCTGTGACGAGTTGAAATTATTTGGAAATTATAGTCATAAGAATGTGGGTATGGGTTGTATTGATTCGGATAAGGCCAACCCGTGTGTGTGGTTGGTGCATATTGTAAAACGCCGGGTTGGAATTATTCGAATCATATGGAGTTGGTGTGAAATATGGATTCATGTTCGGATTGAAAGAATTATTATATGTTGAATGCCATTTCACACAAAAAATCACAAAAAAGAAAGAATCAAACAACAACAAAAAGAAAAGAAAAATCAAAACCAAGCCAAGAGGAGGGTTGACCTAGACCTAGATGAAATGTCCCTAGGGGCCAACGTCTATTCAAATTTTATTAGGGCTTGGGTTGTGTGAGTGGGAGATGATTTTTGGGCTAAGGAAGGGGTATGAAATCCCACCTATCTTGTTTGGGTTTTGCCCTTAAATTCAATTTGTGCAAGTGCAATATAGACAAGAATATAACACAAAGCGATAAATCACCCACGTGTTTGTCCTATGCTATATGCAATGCCATATGTACATCTCCATCCAAATCACAACAACAGAACAAAATACAGTATATTGGAATTGAATTGACACGTGCCTCAATGCAAATGTCTAAACCGTTTTAAAAACGTCCAATTACGTATTTAGTTCTTTTATTTATTATGGTGTGTAGGCAATCAAAGCAGAAAAAAAATAGCAGCACAAATCAACTAGCTATTACAATTCACACATCCCAGAACAACAACATATACAATTTTCACAAAAGTGCCGCGATTTTGTAGCAAATGTCGCGGATCCGCGGCTTTTGTTCAAAATCTGGGGCCCTGCTTTCTGGAGCAGGGAGATGCAAAGCTAATTTATGTACTGCAATGTTAAGCACCTGTAAATATTGCCCTGCACACCAAAACAGAGAAGACAAATGTTAACAAAAACGTGACATTAAAACCATTCCCTTCCCCGGCAACGGCGCCAAAATTTGATCGGGGTGGAAAACAAGCACTAAAAATGTGTATTTGTGAAATCAAATGAAAAGCTTGAATGTGCTTAGTATACCCTCGATACTTCCGTTATAGCATTGGCTTAACGGGTCGTATCCACAGGGAAGGGAGGCGATAGAAGTATTAACAGTCTCTAGTCACGTCAGATGTTAACAATTCTTCTATGTTGAAAGAATGAAAAAGAAAAGAAAATGAAAACAAGCATGTGGTAGGTGAGGAGAGCGATGAAACCGTCGATAAGAAAATAAGAAGAGGAACTTAAAAACGATTTCTAAAACAAAGGTAAAAGAAAACTCATGGCTACTAACTACTAAGTACTCCACTAACCATACTAACCTCTTCGAGATAGTTGCCTCACATTTTGATCCTCGGCCATCACAATCCTTATCTTCAAGAAGCAATACAAAGCATGGCTCATGGATGGTTCATAACAATCACAACATTGCAACAAGAACAAGCTATTACAAGCATCACTCATTACACTACTAGCATGAAATAAAAGAGCATGAAATAAGAGAGTTAGCTTGGTTAGCAAGTTAGCAAGTTAGATGTTAGAAATAAAAGAGCATGAAGTAAAAGAGAGTTAGCTTGGTTAGCAAGTTAGCAAGTTAGCAAGTTAGATGTTAGAACCCATCATCTTTGGCCATCAATGGCTCTTGCAAGAACAAGGCCTTGTAGAGGCAACCCGATTCATGTGGATTATCAAGTAAGTGGTTAGATAGGTTAGTGGTTAGTAGTTAGATTGCCATGAGAAGAAAAACTAGCAACAAAACATCATGTAGAAGATGAAGGAGATTACAATGGAAGAGAAAGGAGGCACCTTTACATAGAGTGTCACTCTCTATTACATCAATCCCTCACTATCTCTCTCTCTATGAATCACTCAGCCTACTACAATGATCTAAGAAAAAGAAAAGAAAATACAAGAAAATGAAGAACTCTCACCTATACTACACTAAAATCTAGATCTACTCCTAAAAATGAAGACTGCTCGCGTTTGGGCTCTCTGCAGGGCTATTTATAGGGCTCAGAAGGATCCAGAAAACGAGACGGAGCCACGCGTCGAAAATCGACGCGTGGCTCCCTAGGATTGCCGCAGAATCTCAAGGAATGCCGTGGAATTGCGGCAATCCTAGGGAATCATGTCTCTGGATTTTGTCCACGCGTTCGTCTGGCTTCTAGCGACTTCCAGATATACCCCTTTTCTGGTACTTTCGCCCGAATATTCGTCTGACAGCTCAGGAGTCTAGGTACAATGCATGTTCTAGAAAATCCTTTGCTTGGCCTCCAAGTAATTGCGGGATTAATTAGCATAAATTGAGCTGAATTAGCCTCTTATTCCATCTTTGCCCTTGGACTTTGGATTTACCTGCAATTAAGACCAAAACACGATTCAGACGACTATTTATTCATTAAAACTGTGAGAAATGCGATATAATAATGCAGAATTTGAATACCAATCAAACGGCTATATTTTTCTGGGGGCTATAAATACCCATTAATGGCCAGTTTTCTTTAAGATTTTTTGTGCGAATTTTTCCTGACTCTCTAGTGTTTTCACAGCAATCAAAAGAAGTTTTTGAGCTTTATATTGATCAATCTATTTGGTGTTTTGTTAGGGTTTGGAAAATCAAGAAAGGGTTTTTGGGAAAAGATTTTGATTCAATTTCTTCATCTTGGTTTCTAGCTCTTTCCCAAAGATTTTCTTTGAGTTTTTGATTTCCATTCCTTTGGTTTTCTCCACACTTAAGATACATCTACTATCTCATTCTATAGGATCTTTGTGTGGGAAAGAAATTGTTTGTGGTTGTTGTTTAGACCACCAAGTTGAAAACCCTATCTTTGCTTGGCTTTGTGCTTTTGGGTTGTATCCCTCAAGTGGTGAGGTGATCCTTGTGTTGCTTTGTGCTAATCCCTCAAGTTGTGAGGTGATTGTTTGTTGGCTTGGAGTTGTGCCTCAAGGAGGAGTTGTGTTTGTAAGGAGAGGAGTTGGGTACTCCTTGTAATTGTTATTGCCCCAAATCCCGGTGGAGGTTCCCTTTGTGGGAGTCCTTTGTGGACAAGCTAGTGGACTTAAAATCCTTCTGGGTGAAGGCGGAGATGTAGAGCTGGGTGCTCGAACCTCGAAACATATCTTGTTGTTTGCGCATGATCCCTTGGCTCTTACTCTCTCTTTACTTTGTGCCTTGCATCTATTCATATTGTTCATTCATAATTATTTGCTTGGCTTGTTTGAGTGTGCATCTCTTGTTAATTGCAATTAGTTTTTAAATTTCGCATCAAGTTTATTAGATTAGCATAATCGCCTATTCACCCCCTCTAGGTGATTTTCAATTGGTATCAGAACCTCCGCTCCTGATATTTAGATTTAACCACCTAGGAGTGAGATCTTGATTTGCTAATCTTCATTTGCATTCTTCATTTGCACACATTTAGTTTGCACTCATGGATAGCCCTCCTATGTTTGATTTTGCTAGACATGATATGTGGATGGCCAAGATGAGTAGTCATTTAAAAAGCCTAGGACATCTAGTTTATCAAGCCTCCACTATGGAATCATTCCCTAATAGTAGCAAGCATAAAAAGGCTAATGCATTTGCACTTAAAACACTTAGAGCATCTCTTAATGAAGATCTTTTACCAGTGTTTGATCATTATGATTCGGCTTTTGCAGTTTGGAGCATATTGACTTCTCCCGAGCTACCAAGGATCATCAACAAGTTGAGAAGATCTAGGAGAGACATGTCCGACGAACATTGCCTCATGGTCCAAGGGAAAGACTCCCTTGAGATACAATCGGATTCTCAACTAGATGATTGCTCTAGTTCCTATTGCGATGGTTGTTTAGAAGCTCAAACTTAAATATGGAACTTTCCACAAAGCTTGAAATTTTTTTGGAAAAACATAATCTTTTGAAAAAGAATCATTTTGATTTAAAAGAAGAAATGAAGGATTTGTGCTCAACTTTTGAATCAGTTTTGCAAGAGAAGGAAGAGATTACTAGTGAACGTGACTCACTAAGATCTCAACTAGACCTTACCCTAAAAGAGATTGATGTTTTAAAAAGCAAAAATGATTGTGATGATGTTGTGAAAAACAATGAGGTTTTATCTTCAAAATTGGATTTTGTTTTAAAAGATAACCTTGTTTTGAAAAATGAAATTGATTTCATTACTAAAGAATTAGATCTTGTTTTAAATAAAAATAAATCTTTGAAAAAGGATATAGATAATCATGTTTGCCATGCTAGTGTAGCTTCTTCATCTAGCACATCTATTGCATGCTCCACTTTATCTTCAACTATTGAAAATGATATAAATGTTTTGAAGAAAAGTGTTGATTGTTTGGGCTCCACTTTGAGCCAATGTACTTTAAATCATACACGCTTGGAAACCTTGGTTCGTAAGAAACAAGGTCCATCTTTGCATGCACACCCATCACGGCATACACATGCTCATCACGATCACAAACTTCACACTATGTATGCCCATGTGTACACATGTACACATTGTGGTCGAAAAGGCCACCTTGCTAGATTTTGCTATGATCGTTTACATATTGAAAATTTAGCAAATAATCTTGTTTGGGTTAGGAAAGATACTAACCCCTATGGACCCAAAAGAAAATGGGTACCAAAGACCACCCCTTTGATTTTGATGTAGGAGTGGGCTCTCGCATAACGTGAGAGTAGCGGTGCCTTGAAGTGGATGCGTTCTGTGCTCAAAGAAAACAATTTGGATGCATCACTTTCAAGGGGAGTTTGGTGGAGAGGACCACCATTGGTTTGGAGAACTAGAGAGGTGCCTTCATCGATTTTGGTATCGATCTCTAACTCCCGTTTATTTTTACATGCTCTCATATTATTGTTTATAGCATGTTTTGATGATTGTTGATTATCATGATTATGCCATGGTCATTAGATTAGTGATATACATGTTTAGTTATTTGAGACACCCATGTACCTATCTTTGTGTTCTCACTTTGTTTTTAAACTAATATGTATGTCCTAGATTTAATGCATGTGCATGATGATCATATGTGTTTATGATTCTTGTTTTGATATCTCATGTTTTTGATGTTTAGAGTTTATTATGTTAAATGCCATGATTCTTAGATCATTGACATGCATGTATAGCTTTTGAGATCACCCATGTTTATATGGACCCATATGTTGTGTTCTCACCATTTGTTTAGCTATTATGTATATCATGATTCTAATAGCATGAGGATTTACATAATGATCATGTTTATGATTTTCATGTTGATTTATATCCCGTTTTATGCTTAATGATTTGATTACTTGTTTAGATGTTAGTTTTCATTAAGACTAGAATTTATACTTGTACATATAGTAGGGTACAAATAAATCTTTATATATGTTGTACTTGGATGCTTATTTGTACCCATTAGATGTGCTTGTATAGTCTAATTTTGATGATTCATGCATTCTAACTAGTATCCCCTATTTTGGACATATTTTATGATCATGTATTTTAACTTCATGTATATGTCTATCTTGTCCAAACTATTGATTATACATGTACATCTTTTGAGCCACGTGCCTCCATGCATATACTTTTGTGGTCTCATTATGTTTAGGATATGTATGTATACTTTAGTTTGTACATGACATACATATGCCTTGAAGTTAAATCGTTTTGATGATTTTTCATGTTCTTAGGTAAACTCAATTGGTAATGAAAATCTAGTTTTTCATGTTTTCATGTTTTTAAGGAATTTCAATTGAGCTTAATTGAATATTTTCATGTTGATATGTGTCACATAACACTTATTCACTCACTTTATTAGGTTTCTCATGACTTTGTTTTCATGAGTATGATATGGGCTTTATGGATTTTGAGTGTTTAGTAATCATGTGAATTACATGTGTTTCATAAAAAAAAAAACAATTTTGTTTTTGTTCCTTGCTTGAAGGATTTCGTACTAGTTAACAAATTTTTCATAACTAGTTCGTATTCTTCACTTTGGTAGAGTTTTTCAAACATACTCTATTTTTAAACCTATTTTTGAAAACCCCTACCTTCAATGGGAGGTTGGATGGGAGACCATGCCTCATGTATGCTTTATAGTGAAAATCATTTTAAACTTGAACATGGTTGGGTGGTAGTTATATGATGTATACATTTGATCAATTGTTGTTTCAATTGGTATCATTGAATTCTTTCAATTGGTATCAATCTTGACCTTTCTTGCATACTCATATATGTTTGTATATATGTATGCTATCTTTTTAAAGAATATCAATTTCAATTGGTATCTATTTTCATACATATATATGTTTTATTTGTGTTTATTATATCCCTATATCTTAAGCACAAAATCTTGTTTATGCTAGTGCTTGAGCTTCAATTTTGTTTCAATTGATTAGTTTTCAATTGCTTTTCAATTGGTTCAATTTTCAATTGGTATCTTATTTCAAGCCTATGCATGTGTTTTGTTGGTAATTCATAAAGAGGGAGAAAACTTGTATTTCATCTTTCAATTGGTATTTATTTTTCACTCCCATACTTTATGATTGTAAATTTAAATTTGGTATCATATGTTCAAAATGAAAAATATTTACAATTGGTATCAAAATTTTTGTTTAGACATTCAAATTTATTATGTTTAATTTCAATTGGTATCAAGATTTTCATGTGTTTTGCTTAAAATGGTATCAATATTTTTTTGTTTGTTTCCTTTCAATGGTATCAAGATGCTATTCTTTGACAAATTTCACTTGATATCTTAATTGATAGTCACCCCTATTTGGTTTTGTTTTTGTTATAGACAAAGGGGGAGAACATTGTCTTTATTAACCCTTTTGTTGATTCATGGTTTCGAACAAAAAGGGGAGAAAAATTTATTGATTTGGTTTTGCTTTTACCCCTTATTGATGAGTGTTTTTTGCATTAAAAGGGGGAGAAGATTTGTTTTGTTTTTGTTTTTTACCCCTTTATTGATGATTGACAAAAAGGGGGAGAATTATTTGAGAAGATTTATATATGCATAGTTATGTTTTTGCATATATTAAGTTTAATTTAGTTTAATTTAATTGGTATCTAGAGCATGTTTTGTTTTGAACATTTCATTGGTATCTAGAACCTTTTATTGTTTATGCATATACATGCATTTATGTTTAAGAGCCTTCATTGCATATTCATTATGTTTATTTGTTTATGCATGAGTTAAGGGGGAGCTTCTTTGAAGCTAACTTTAATCCATGCATATATAACTCCATGAGTTTTGTCATCATCAAAAGGGGGAGATTGTTGGCCCAAAGGCCTTCCACCCTAGTTTTGATGATGATTAACTCATGTAGTTATGTTTACTAATAATCTTGTGATTTTAATTTCAGATCATTAATCAAGATATTAGTTGGTGATTGCTTCAAAAAGATGAGTTTGGAAGCCTTCACATGGTGATTCCCGTGCCCGAGCATCAAGATCATACCTTTGCACTCGGCGGATCACGGTTTGGGATCGAGTCGACTTGAAAATGGAGATCGTCAAGAAGACTTAGGTATCCTAGTTTAGTTTGTGTTTAGATCCAAATTGTAAAGATTAGAATAGTATGATATGCTCAAGTTCACAAAACACACGTTTCATGTTTTAAATATTGGTTTTCGGTTTTTCGGTTTTAGGTTTAACCGATCTTGGTTTGCATGAATAAATAGATTCAAAATAAGTTTACATGGTTTAATGTATATTAGATTTGTTCTATATACATGCATGCTTAATTTCCTAGACAAACTTAGTTTTGACTTACTTATCCATGTGTTTTATGTTTTGGTATTTTAACAAAACATATTTTTGAATTAATGTCAAAAATATGGATATATATATGTTTCATGTATATAGGATTATATTCATATACATCATGCCTAAATATTGTTTAATATCATGTTTTGTATTTGGATGAGTTTTGGACAAAACGTATTTTCTATTCAAAAATCAAAGTTTTTAGAAAATACAGTTTTGGTTTTTGGCAAAATTTCTATAATACAAAAATAGTTCAAAATGTTTGAGATTTGTGTTTAACTTTTTAACACGAGTTTGTATTTCAATATAAAATGAGAAAACTATTTTTGTGAAATTTAGAAATTTTATGGGAATTTTTAAGTCTTTAAAAACCCAATTTTTCCCTGATCAGCAGCTGCCAGGCTAGGCCGGTCGACCGTAGCGGTCGACCGACGTGCACGGATACGTGCACGCTGGCTGACCCTTTAGCCGGTCGACCGCACGGTCGACCGACTGAGAGCAGGTTGCTCTCTGTTTGTTTCGGTCGACCGGACGGTCGACCGCCCAGAGAGCCGTTGCTCTCTGGTTCTGGAGACGGTCGACCGCACGGTCGACCGGTAGCTGCCAACGGTCAAAAATTGACCGTTGGACGGTCAACCAGACGGTCGACCGGCAGTTCATTTTTGGCAGTTTCTGCTGCCAACGGCTATATTTTTCTGGGGGCTATAAATACCCCATTAATGGCCAGTTTTCTTTAAGATTTTTTGTGCGAATTTTTCCTGACTCTCTAGTGTTTTCACAGCAATCAAAAGAAGTTTTGGGCTTTATATTGATCAATCTATTTGGTGTTTTTGTTAGGGTTTGGAAAATCAAGAAAGGGTTTTTGGGAAAAGATTTTTATTCAATTTCTTCATCTTGGTTTCTAGCTCTTTCCCAAAGATTTTCTTTGAGTTTTTGATTTCCATTCCTTTGGTTTTCTCCACACTTGAGCTACATCTACTATCTCATTCTATAGGATCTTTGTGTGGGTAAGAAATTGTTGTGGTTGTTGTTTAGACCACCAAGTTGAAAACCCTATCTTTGCTTGGATTTGTGCCTTTGGGTTGTATCCCTCAAGTGGTGAGGTGATCCTTGTGTTGCTTTGTGCTAATCCCTCAAGTTGTGAGGTGATTGTTTGTTGGCTTGGAGTTGTGCCTCAAGGAGGAGGTTGTGTTTGTAAGGAGAGGAGTTGGGTACTCCTTGTAATTGTTATTGCCCCAAATCCTCGGTGGAGGTTCCCTTTGTGGGAGTCCTTTGTGGACAAGCTAGTGGACTTAAAATCCTTCTGGGTGAAGGCGGGGATGTAGAGCTGGGTGCTCGAACCTCGAAACATATCTTGTTGTTTGCGCTTGATCCCTTGGCTCTTACTCTCTCTCTTTACTTTGTGCCTTGCATCTATTCATATTGTTCATTCATAATTATTTGCTTGGCTTGTTTGAGTGTGCATCTCTTGTTAATTGCAATTAGTTTTTAAATTCCGCATCAAGTTTATTAGATTAGCATAATCACCTATTCACCCCCTCTAGGTGATTTTCAATTTTTCCTTCCTTCTCTATTTATTTCATGCATACATACATCATGATGCATTGAGGACAATGCATGAGATAAGTGTAGGGGAGGGTTTACTAACATAGAGTTTGTTAGATTTTCTTTCTTTTTCACTTCTTTAGGGTACATTTAGAAATCTTTCCTTTGTATAGGATTTTTCTTTCTTTTAAAACTTTTTGAAATAAGAAACAAAGTTTTGATCTACTTTTAAGAAAATTAAGATGATCTTAGAAATTAAGAAAGCCTTAACTATGACATCTTAAACCTGGTCAAAATAATGGATCTTGTTTAAGATTATAGGCTAAGTAAGATAAATTAGAGAAATAATTTTATCTTGAATTTTTTGCCTTAGATAGTATGAACTTCACACTTACACATTTTTGGGATGGAAACAAAATGCCATAAAGAAAAAAAATAAATAAATAAATAAAAAAAGAAAATATATATATGAAGAAAAAAATCACTTATTAAGCTGGATAATTATGCCTCAAGAAGCATGATTATTCACGCCTAAAGGTGGTAATAAGAAACAAATAATTCCTCTTAGTTTTGTGGCCTTGTTTACTCGAGTCCTTAAACTCGAGGGATGTTTTCTCACCTGGTGCCCTAGGACTGTCTGGTTGGGAGTCATCGGTTAAAGGCTCGCTACATTATAGAAAGCCTAATGAAGCTAAGGGAAGGGGGAAAAAGTATATATATATATATATATATTATATATATATATATATATATATATATATATATATATATATATATATATATAAATAAATGGCTTGATGGTTAGAGTTGAAATCCCAGAAATTTTCATTATCACAGAGTGCATATTGTCTAGATTTTATGAAGGATAAAATATTCAATCTAATTTTGAATTCTTACCTTAATTGAAGACAAGATCTTGCATATAGATTAAGTTTAAGAAAGAATAATTTTTGGTGGACTTATGATTTTAGATCGCTTATATTTTTGCAAAAATATTTCATAAACTTTCTCTATTTTCAAAATGTGTTTTCAAAATACTAACATTTGTCTTCTTTCTTTATGGATTTTGTGGGTGCAATCCACTGAAAACCCTTAGGAGACAAAACTCCTCCTCTAAGGGTAACCTAGAGGTGTAACGGCTTGTTGCACACGCTCAGTGCAATCGCGTCACTTGTAAAAGTGGTGTAATAATATTTATAGTATAGTTTTTCTTTTCTTGTTTTGCTCGGGACGAGCAAAAGATAAGTGTGGGGTGTGATTAGTCTACAGTTCTATATTAATATATCACATTTTCTCACTGATTTATGAATAAAATGTTAGTCTAAATCGTGTTTTGGTCTCTATTGTAGATAATCAAGACAAGGAGGGAAAAAGGATAATAAGATGTTAATTAAACCCATTTTCGTGTAATTAAATCTATATTTCTTGGAGTCCAAGCAAGGGATCTTGTAGAAGATACATTGAACCTAAACCCTTGCGCGCGTCAGACGAATATCCGGATGAAAATACCTGAATCTGAGCATATTTGGAAGGTCCCCGAAGCATCGCGAACTCCCACACCAAAACCAGGGACCAAGTCCCTGGTATTGCCACGAAAACGCAAAAATAGCCGCATTTCCGTGGCAATTTAGTGGGGCCACGCGTCGATCTTTGACACATGGCCTTGTCTGGTCTTCTAGAACCCTCCTTTGCCTATAAAAACCCCCGTAGAGGCCTAAAATGAAAGCAGATTTAGAATTAGGCTAGGTTTCTCTCTTCTAGATGTAGATTAGGAATTTCTTTCTCTTTTATTTTGTATTTTCTTTTCTTTATAGATCTTGTAGTAGGGCTGAGAGATTCAGAGAGAGATAGAGAGATATTGATGTAATAGATGGTGACAATCTATGTAAATGTGTCTCTTTTCTTCTCCATTGTGACTTCTCCATCTTTTACATGATGCTTAGCTAATATTTTCTTCTCCTAACAATCTAACTACTAACCACTAACCATCTAATCACTTACTTGATAATCCACATGAATCTAGTAGCCTCTACAATGCCTTGCTCTTGCAAGAGCCATTGATGGCTCATGATGATGGATTCTAACATTCTAACATTCTAACACCTAACCACTAACTTGCTAACTTGTAAATGCTAACTTTATTTAGCTCACCTCTAACCAGTTTTGATGAATTAACAGTAGCTTATAACTTGTTGTGTAGTATGGATGTGTTGTTTGAACGTAAAAGAACAATCTTATGAGCCATGCTTTGTATCGTCTCTTGAAGCCAAGGATTAGTGATGGCCAAGGATCCATGTGAGGCAACTATCACTAAGAGGTTAGCATGGTTAGTGGAGCAATTAGTAGTTAGTAGCCATGAGTTTTCTTTTACTTTATTTAAAAACCAACTCTAAAATCTTTATCATTTTTTCTATTGTTGTTTTTGCCATCCTCTTAGTTCACCTTTGTGTTCATTTTCTTTACCACAAGCTACATCTTCTTTTCTGTTTGTTTTTCAAACCACTTCTCTTTTATTTTCACATCGCTTTCATCTCCTTCTTCACCTATCACTTCTGGATTTTATTTTCTTTTCCTTTTTAATTCTTTTAACAAAGAAGAATTGTTAACAACCGTCGTGAATAAAAACTGTTAATGCTTCTATCGCTTGCCATCCCTATGGATTCGATCCGTTGAGCCAATGCTAAAATGGAAGTATCGAGGGAACATTAGCACATATATATAATTTCACTGATTTCATAAAGTACACATTTTAAGTGCTGGCTTCGCCCCGATCAACTTGTATTTCTAGACATTTGTCTAATTATGTTTTCTTTTCAATTACTATTGAAGATAGACGAAGACAAGGTACGCTGGCATATCATCTAGCTTAGGAACATTCTTGCGTGATTTATTTACTTGCTGAGTGTTACTTTTGTTATATCTTGCACACTTTTACAAACAAATCTTAAGGGAAAAATCCAATAAAAAATAAGGTGGGAGAGCCATTACCCTTCCTTAACCTACAACTATCTCCAAACACGCACAACCTAAGCTTGACTTAAAATCTGATAGATATTCGCAGTTCGAAAGTTGTAAAATTTTTGTCGTTATTTAAACTATGAACAAATAATAAAAATATAATCTTTTTTTATAGTGGCAAGAACAAGGTCGAATCCACATATATTTGTTTAAAACTTGGTTATTAAAAATCTAAATCTAATCCTAATCTAGTTGGAAAGTCTTTGGATGAAAGTTGGAGTTTTTGTTCTAAAAATTAAAATTCTTTAAACATGAGACATATGAAGTAAAAAAAGTACTCATTGATGCGAAAAATAAGTAAATAAAGTGATGGAAAAAGAAGAAAAATGAGAAGAGGGGTAGAGACAGATGGAACCTAGAATTGATGCAAGTCTTGGTTCCTTGTTGTCGCCTTAACGTCTCCCTCCTCCGAACGATGTTGATGACAAGAAAGAGAAAAACTAATAACTGAAAAGAGAAGAAGACATGTACTAGATTGTTAATGAAAGAATAAGGTAGACAATAAACTAAAAGAGAAAAATAGCATCACAAAAATTATAAAGAAAAGTAGAAAAGGCTTAGACTGAATGATGTACGATCTTGATAGATGAAACTTGAATTTCATTCATGAATATTTTTTACCACTCTCCAATCTCGCATTACATCACACAATTCTCTCTTTTCAACATAAACTTTTTAACCCTTCCGTCTACAGTTCTCTTTAGAAAGGCCAATATTTATAGGAAAAAGGAACATGAGCGTAAAATGCAGCGCAAACGCGGCAAAAGCAGTGTTTCCACGGTAGAATCCTGGCCGTAGGGCCAGGATCTGGGAGCAATGGTTCGTTGATTCATCCTCTATCCTTTTATCTTTGGATTTTGAATATCTGCTCTAGATTTAATAATTTATCTCCTCAGCGAAACTGATAGGATCTTTTTTAATTCGTTTTTCATTTTTCCTTTGAATCTTGATGATATTATCTTATCTGATATATTTAGCTTTTAGATAAGATGGCTTCTATAACTTTAAATTTGAATCGATCCCCTTTCTTTGGAATTTTATAATTTAATTAGATTAATCTGTCAATCTCTCTCTTTTCTTGCGTAATTACCTTGCACGACACTACACATGAAAATACATCAAATAGTAAAGTTTTATTATAAAATAAATACAAAGATGTGACACATGTGATATTCAATATGCAATATGTGTGTACGATCATACCCCCACACTTCTCTTTTGCTCATCCTCGAGCAAAATGAAAAAATGAAACTAGCTTATCTTACTTTTGTAGGAATCAGGATTGCACTTAGCACGTGCAACAAACTATTAAACTTCTAAATTACCCCTAGAGGACTAGTTTTGTCCTATGAGGCTTTTCAGTAGATTACACCCACAAAATCTATAAAGAAAAATAAAAGTAATAATGAATAGTATTTTTGAAATTCATTTTGAAAAGAAAGAAATATTGATGTATTTTTGGAAGAATTAAGCTATCTATAAGTCTTTGGATTACCAAAACTATTCATTCTTAAACTTAGTCTCTATTCAAAAACTTGTTATCATTTAAGGTATGGAGTCAAAATATATTTCTCATCTAGCGTATTATTTTATCCTAAGTCATATGCATCTTTGTGACCGTGAATATTTTGACTAAAGGTTCTTCAATTCTAATTCTTATGCCATATTTTACACTTTATTTTGGCGGTAATATCTCTTAATTCTATTAGGCTTTCTAATTCGCCCATTTAACAAACCTTAGTTGGTGACTCCCAAGCCGGACGGCATTAGGGCACCGGGCGAGAAAACTCCCTAGGACTTATGGACTTGAGCAAACAAGACCACAAAACTAAAGGTTTTGTTATAATATGGACCACTTTTAGGCAAGAATATTATGCTTTATGAGGCATAAATGCCCAGCTTAATCAAAGGATTTTGGATATATATATATACATTTTTTCTTCTTTTTCTTTTTCTCTGTCTTTTAATATTTTATTTTTTATTTTTTATAAGGCATAAGAATCTTCATTTTTGAACCGTAATTGTGTAAGTGTATAAATTATGCATATTTCATCAAGATGAAAATCAAAGACTAAATTACTTATCCAATTGTTCTTCATAAACTTAAAATTCAAACAAATAATCTTATTTTGACCAAGTATAAGAAATCCTAATTATGATTCTCCTATTCCTTAAAATTAACTTAATTTATTACAAAAATAAGTTAAAATATTATTTCTCTTTTCAAAAAGTTTTAAAAGAAAAGAATATATATATATTTATATATATGTATACACAAATAAAGAGAAAAACCTATGTTAGTGAAAAACACCTAGAGGGGGGGTGAATAGGTGCAAGTGCTAATCTAGTGAACTAAGTGCTCTAAATGCAGAAGCTTAAAACAATTCTTGCAACACACTTAATACAACACACAAGTGTAGCCGAATTCCCCGTAAAGGGCTCTGGACTAACTCCTCTTGATTCCCCTAGATATGGGTTGAGGTGCTATGTGAAGCTCTTGTGGTTAAGTATAAGTGAGGCACACACAAACAACCAAGCATACACAAGATATAGCAATATGAAATATGCAAGGTACACTGCAAGCAATGTATGATATGAATAATGAATGATGCTTTGCACAATTAAATGAGAGAGAGTTAGAGAGACAATGGATCAAACGCTAAGACAAGATATGTTTCAAGGTTCGAGCCCCTAGCTCTACATCCCCGCCTACACCACCGTGTAGGATTTCCAATCCACTATAGGAGTACCGAACTCCTCGCTCAATCCTACAAAGCCACCGAGGCTATACAACCACAATCCACCTCTACCGAAGAGGGATAAGGCCCGTAGCCAATACAATCACAATCACCTCTACCGAAGAGGGATCCAAACACCACTCCGATCAACCTCTACCAAAGAGGGATACACAAACAAAGGAGGGTTTACAATCTTGGAGGCTTAACCTCAAACACTTCTCTTTCTCTCTTTTCCACAAAACAACGATCCTTATAGATTAGGATAGAAGATAGCTCAAGTGTGGAATCAAGGTGTTTTTGGAAACAAGCAACAAAGAAAAACTAATTGGGAAATCTCTTGTAAAAGATAGAAAATGAAAACCAATACAATATCCCAAAATCTAGTTCTCTTTGATTTTCCAAAAACCCAAAATAATAAAGATGAAATCCTTTTAGCACAAAAAACTCTTTTCAAAACTTGTTTAAAACACTGAAGAAGTCAGGAATTTTTAGCTCTAAAAATCTTAGCCAAAATCCCAAAGAAATGGGGTTTTATAGGCTCATCAGAAAACTAGCCGTTAGGCTGAGCTGGCAGCCTGACAGGCTACCGGTCGACCGTCCGGGTCGACCGCCAACGGTCAGAAATGTGATCGTTGGGCAAACACGGTCGACCGCCCCGGTCGACCCAAACAAACAGAGAGCAGAGCTCTCAGACCCGGTCGACCCTGACGGTCGACCGAGTTTGTGCCTGCCAGACGTGCACAAGTCTGTGCACGTCGGTCGACCCGTGGGGTCGACCGGCCCTTGGTACGGTCGACCGACCTGGCCTGTCAGCACAAACCTGGGTCAGAAACACATGTTAAAATATTTTTGAAAAAACTTTTATCTTTTCTGAAAATTCTATAAAACTTGTTTTAACATTTTGTATTGAAACACAAACTTGTGATAACAATTTCAAGACATATATCAACATATCAATTCATTTTTGTGTCTCGTAAATTTTATCAAAAACCAACACTTGTATTTTATCAAACTTGATTTTTCACAATAGGAAATCTGAATATTCCTAAAACTCATGAATAGACATATCAAAATAAGTTTGTTTAAGAAATGAAGCATGTATGTATATTGAACACATCTAATATACATAAAAACTATTTAAACTTGTTTTGATCTAAACTATTCATGAAAACCAAATCCAACCATAAAACGTGTGTGTTAGTGCACTTGAGCATATCAACTATACTAAGCTTTACAAATGGATCTAAAACACACTATCTAGACTAGGATACCTAAGTCTTCTTGACGATCTCCATCTTCAAGTAGACCCGATCTAAAACTCCATCCATGGGCTAGGCAATGTGTGATCTTGATGCTTTGGCCCTGGAATCACCATGAAAAGCTTCTAAACTCCTTTGTTGAAGCTAATCACCAACTAATATCTTGATTAATGATCTGTAACTAAAATCACAAGATTATTAGAAACATAACTACATGAGTTATGTTTACTAAGTCTTCTTGACGATCTCCATCTTCAAGTAGACCCGATCAAAAACTCCATCCATGGGCTAGGCAATGTGTTTTCTTGATGCTTTGGCCCTGGAATCACCATGAAAAGCTTCTAAACTCCTTTGTTGAAGTTAATCACCAACTAATATCTTGATTAATGATCTGTAACTAAAATCACAAGATTATTAGTAAACATAACTACATGAGTTAATCATCATCAAAACTAGGGTGGAAGGCCTTTGGGCCAACAATCTCCCCTTTTTAATGATGACAAAACTCATGGAGTTATATATGCATGGATTAAAGTTAAGCTTCAAAGAAGCTCCCCCTTAACTCATGCATAAACAAATAAATATAAATATGCAATGAATATTAAACATGAATGCATAAATATGCATAAACAATAAGGTTCTAGATACCAATGCAATGTTCAAAAACAAAACATGCTCTAGATACCAATTAACATTAAACTATTTTAAACTTAATATATGCAAAACATAAATATGCATATATCAAACTCAAAAACTCAAAATCTTTCTCCCCCTTTTTGTCAATCATCAACAAAGGGGTAAACAATCAAAACAATAAATAAAATGAGGGGTAAAAATCTTTCTCCCCTTTTGTCACTCAAAACAATAAAAACAATGTTCTCCCCCTTTTTGTCTAAAAACAAAAACAAGGTCAATAAGGGGTGACAATCAATTTGGATATCAATGAATTAGATATGACAAATTAGCATCTTGATATCAATTGAAAGTAAATAAAGATCAATAAATGTTATATGCTATATACATTCATGAAGAGGAAGACGCTAAGTTAGCTTCCCTACACATATGCATTACATGAAGGAGGGATGTTAAGCCCTAATTCACATAACACACATTATGTAATGCATAAGAGGAGATGTGAAGCTCCCCCTACACACGTGTACCACATAAAGAAGAGATGTTAAGCTCCTCAATATAAGATACACTCAACATGAATCTATATGTGGAAGAGATGTTAAGCTCTCCTTGCATATAGTCAATATAAATCAAAACTTTTGTATTTTTCTTTAAACAAAATTTTTAAATACCTATTTAAAACACAAGACATCTTTGATATCAAAAGATAGTATTTTTTTAAGCCAAATAAACAATTTAAATAACTATTTTCTATCATAAAGTAAGGGAGTGGAAACACAAATACCAATTGGAATATGAAAAACGGATTTTCTCCCCCTTTATGAAATACCAACAAAAACTATGTGTAGGCTTGAAATAAGATACCAATTGAAAACTAAATCAATTGAAATAAAGTTGAAGCTCAAGCTCTACCATAAACAAGATTTGTGCTCATGATATAGAAATATAGTAGCACAAATAAAACATATATATGTGTATGAAATAGAATGAGTACCAATCACCAATAGATGATACCAATTGAAAATATACATACACAATAAACATATGAGTATACAAAAAGATCAAAATGATACCAATTGAAAGAGTTTAATGATACCAATTGACATAACAACAATAGCATGTGTATACCTCATAACACAACGAAGAAAACGAACTAGTTAAAATGAAAAGTTTTGTTAACTAGTACGAAATCCTTCAAGCAAGGAATAAAACAAAAAAGATTTTCATAAAACATGAAATCCACATGATAATCAACACTCTAATTCAATTAGGCATAAATATGACTCATGAAAACAAAACATGAGTAAATATAGAAAGTGAGTGTACAAATAAAGTGTGAATATCATAATCATGAAATTTTTTCATTAAGCTCAATTATTCCTTAAACATGAAAACATGAAAACATAAAAAATCATCTAAACTATTTAATCTTCAAGGCATATGTATGTCTAATACAAACTAAAGTATACATACATATCCAAAACATAAAGAGTCCACAAGTATATATGCATGAAGGCACGTGGCTCAAAAGGATAAACATGTATATCTAATAGTTTGGACAAGATAGACATATACATGAAGTTTAAACATAAATACATGAAAACATGAATAACTATATTTTTCACCAAAACAAATTTCATTTCAAGGTATATGTATGAATTGTCAAACATGAAGTATACATACATATCTCTAAACACAATTGAGTCCATATATAGATTTGCATGAAAGGCAAATGACTCAAGGGGTATACATGTATATCTTAAAGTTTGGCAAAATACACATATACATGAAGTGAAACACACAATCATAAAATAAATTCAAAAATGAGAATACAAGTTTAAAATGCATGAATCATCAAAACTAGACTATACTAGCACATCTAATGGGTTCAAATAAGCAATCAAGCCAAACATATATAGATTTATTTGTGGCCCACTATATGCACAAGTATAAATCCTAGTCTTAATGAAAACTAACATCTAAACATATATTCAAAACATGAAGCATCAAAAACAAATATAAAAATTATCATGATAAAACTAAAACATGATTACTATGTAAATTCACATGTATTAGATTCATGATATACATTATAGCTTAAACAAAAGTGAGAACACTAAGTATGGGTTCATATAAGCATGTGTGTCTCAAATACTATACATGTATGTCAAGGATCTAATAAACAAGGTATTTTCATACTAATCCATAGACAATGAAACATGCTATAAAACATCAAAACATGCTAATAATGATAAGAATGAAAAGCATGTAATAAATGGGAGTTTAGGAATTGTTACCAAAACCTAGAAGGCAACTCTCCTTGTCTCCAAAACATGTTGGTCATCTCCACCAAATCTTCCCTTGAAAGTGATGCATCCAATAGATTCTCTTTAAGTTCGGAACGCATCCACTCCAAGGTGTCATCACTCTCACGTCATGTGAGAGTCCACACCTACATCAAAAATAACAGGAGGGGTGGTCTTTGGTACCCATACTCTTTTGGGTCCATGGGGGTTAGTACCTTCTCTAACCCAAACAAAATTCTTTGCTAAATTTACATTATGTAATCTATCAAAATAAAATTTAGCAAGGTGGCCCTTACGTCCACAATGTGTACAAGTGTACACATGAGCATACGTGTGATGGTGTCCGTAAGGAGCATGTGTATGCCGTGGAGGGTGTTCATGAATAATAGATGGAACTTGTTTCTTTCGAAACAAAGATTCCAAACGTGTATGCCCAATAACACATTGGCTCAAAGTGGAGCCCAAACAATCTACACTCTTCTTAAGCAAAGATATATCATTGTTAATTAAAGAAGAAGTGGAGCATGCAAGGGGTGATCTAGGTGAAACTACCCTAGCATGGCAAACATGGGAAACAATATCATTTTTCAAAGCAACATTTTTTTAAAACAAAATCAACTTTTAAAGACAAATTTTCATTTTTCTTCAAAAGAGTTTCACAATCATTATTGTTTTTCAAAAACTCATTTTCTTTAAGTGCAAGATCAAGTTGAGACTTTAATGAATCCCTCTCATTAGCAATCTCCTCTTTCTCTTGCAAAACAATATCAAGTCTAGCAATCAAATTTTTATTATCATTGTTAATGCTTGACTTTTCTTTTCAACAAATTATATTTTTCTATTAATTTTTCACAAACAATAGATAGTTTTTCATTCAAAGTATGGGGATCAACATAATAATTTGAAGAACTAGCATAATCATTACTATCTAGTTGAGATTCCGAATGTACCTCAAGGGAGTCATTCCCTTGGACCGTATAGCATTGTTGTGGCTCGGATTCTCCACTAGTTTCCTCTTCTTGTTGGATTTGCAATTGAAGCTCGGAGGTGGTGGTGGTTGTCAATAAATTCTACACTGCAAAGGCGGAATCAATGTTAGAAACACGCATAAGATAATCTTTAGGAAGTGTGTTTCTAATGGCCTCAAGGGCTTGTGCATTGGCCCCTATATGATTGCGATCTCCAAGATAGAATTTCTTGGTGGCTACAAGAAAGACATGCAAACCTAGGGTCTTTAGGTACATGGACATCCTATACTTCCAAACAACAATGTTGGAAGGGTCAAAGCTAGGTGGGGTCATGAAGTCCATGGTAAACTATATGAGTGTGCAAACAAGCAAACGCAAACAATAGATTAGCAACCAAATGGATCTCACTCCTAGGATGTTAAGCCTAATATCAGGAGCACTAGCTCTGATACCAATTGAAAAAACACCTAGAGGGGGGGTGAATAGGTGCAAGTGCTAATCTAGTGAACTAAGTGCTCTAAATGCGGAAGCTTAAAACAATTCTTGCAACACACTTAATACAACACACAAGTGTAGCCGAATTCCCCGTAAAGGGCTCTGGACTAACTCCTCTTGATTCCCCTAGATATGGGTTGAGGTGCTATGTGAAGCTCTTGTGGTTAAGTATAAGTGAGGCACACACAAACAACCAAGCATACACAAGATATAGCAATATGAAATATGCAAGGTACAATGCAAGCAATGTATGATATGAATAATGAATGATGCTTTGCACAATTAAATGAGAGAGAGTTAGGGAGACAATGGATCAAACGCTAAGACAAGATATGTTTCGAGGTTCGAGCCCCTAGCTCTACATCCCCGCCTACACCACCGTGTAGGATTTCCAATCCACTATAGGAGTACCGAACTCCTCGCTCAATCCTACAAAGCCACCGAGGCTATACAACCACAATCCACCTCTACCGAAGAGGGATAAGGCCCGTAGCCAATACAATCACAATCACCTCTATCGAAGAGGGATCCAAACACCACTCCGATCAACCTCTACCAAAGAGGGATACACAAACAAAGGAGGGTTTACAATCTTGGAGGCTTAACCTCAAACACTTCTCTTTTCTCTCTTTTCCACAAAACAACGATCCTTATAGATTAGGATAGAAGATAGCTCAAGTGTGGAATCAAGGTGTTTTGGAAACAAGCAACAAAGAAAAACTAATTGGGAAATCTCTTGTAAAAGATAGAAAATGAAAACCAATACAATATCCCAAAACCTAGTTCTCTTTGATTTTCCAAAAACCCAAAACAATAAAGATGAAATCCTTTTAGCACAAAAAACTCTTTTCAAAACTTGTTTAAAACACTGAAGAAGTCTGGAATTTTTAGCTCTAAAAATCTTAGCCAAAATCCCAAAGAAATGGGGTTTTTATAGGCCCATCAGAAAACTAGCCGTTAGGCTGAGCTGGCAGCCTGACAGGCTACCGGTCGACCATCCGGGTCGACCGCCAACGGTCAGAAATGTGACCATTGGGCAAACATGGTCGATCGCCCCGGTCGACCCAAACAAACAGAGAGCAGAGCTCTCAGACCCGGTCGATCCTGACGGTCGACCGAGTTTGTGCCTGCCAGATGTCCACAAGTCTGTGCACGTCGGTCGACCCGTGGGGTCGACCGGCCCTTGGTGCGGTCGACCCGTACGGTCGACCGACCTGGCCTGTCAGCACAAACCTGGGTCAGAAACACATGTTAAAATATTTTAGAAAAATCTTTTATCTTTTCTGAAAATTCTATAAAACTTGTTTTAACATTTTGTATTGAAACACAAACTTGTGATAACAATTTCAAGACATATATCAACATATCAATTCATTTTTGTGTCTTGTAAATTTTATCAAAAACCAACACTTGTATTTTATCAAACTTGATTTTTCACAATAGGAAATCTGAATATTCCTAAAACTCATGAATAGACATATCAAAATAAGTTTGTTTAAGAAATGAAGCATGTATGTATATTGAACACATCTAATATACATAAAAACTATTTAAACTTGTTTTGATCTAAACTATTCATGAAAACCAAATCCAAACCATAAAACGTGTGTGTTAGTGCACTTGAGCATATCAACTATACTAAGCTTTACAAATGGATCTAAAACACACTATCTATACTAGGATACCTAAGTCTTCTTGACGATCTCCATCTTCAAGTAGACCCGATCCAAAACTCCATCCATGGGCTAGGCAATGTGTGATCTTGATGCTTTGGCCCTGGAATCACCATGAAAAGCTTCTAAACTTCTTTGTTGAAGCTAATCACCAACTAATATCTTGATTAATGATCTGTAACTAAAATCACAAGATTATTAGTAAACATAACTACATGAGTTATGTTTACTAAGTCTTCTTGATGATCTCCATCTTCAAGTAGACCCGATCCAAAACTCCATCCATGGGCTAGGCAATGTGTGATCTTGATGCTTTGGCCCTGGAATCACCATGAAAAGCTTCTAAACTCCTTTGTTGAAGCAATCACCAACTAATATCTTGATTAATGATCTGTAACTAAAATCACAAGATTATTAGTAAACATAACTACATGAGTTAATCATCATCAAAACTAGGGTGGAAGGCCTTTGGGCTAACAGTTAGAACCCTCCCTTGCACCTATCTTATGCATTGTCCTCAACGTATGAATGGATGCATAACATGATACAAATGTAAAACTGTGAAGGAAGATAGTACTTGATGAGGATGAGTGGATATCCTCTGCCTAGTTTGAAAGAGAAACAAAAGAAAACATAAACTATAATATAACAATGAATCCCTGGCAGGTATAGAAATCAATCCTGATAAACATGATCTTACAGAAGGAATTTCTCGACTTCTGGGCTTAGATACTGACGGTATGGCTTTAAACGATAGCCATTCACTTAAAATGTAGTGCCATCCATAGTATTGCGGACCTTTATAACACCTTGTGGGTGCACCTTATGAACAATATATGGACCGGTCCAACGAGATTTCAATTTTTCCGGAAAGAGATGTAATCGCAAACTGTAAAGCAGGACTTTCTGTCCTGGCTAGAAATCCTTTCGAATTATGACCCTATCATGCATCATTTTCATGTGGTCCTTGTACCATTTTGAACAATCATATGCATCATTCTTTATTTCTTCAAGCTCATCGAGTTGAAGTTTCCTAGACTCTCTTGCCTTGTCCAGATCAAAATTTAGGCGCTTTATCACCCAGTATGCCTTGTGTTCTAACTTGACAGGAAGATGACAAGCTTTGCCATAAACAGACCTATATGGAGACATCCCAACAGGAGTCTTAAATGCAATTCTATATGCCCACAAGGCATCAATCATTTGAAGAGACTAATCTTTTCTTGTGGTGTTCACAGTTTTATCTAAAATAGTCTTGATGGCTCGGTTGGAAACTTTCAATTGGCCACTAATTTGTGGGTGGTAAGGAGTGGCTACCCTATAATTGATGCAGTATTTTCTTATTAAGGTTTCAAATGTATGATTGCAGAAATATTTCCCACCATCGCTAATTATTGCACGAGGAAAGCTAAAATGAGAGAATACATTCTCTTTCAAGAAGTTTACCACAACCTTGTGGTCATTGGACTTACATGCTACGACCTCTATCCATTTAGAGACGTAGTCAACTACCATGAGGATATACTAGTATCCATAAGACATAGGGAAGGGACTCATGAAGTCAATGCCCCAAACATCGATAATCTTAACAAATAAGATTGGGTTCAATGACATTTCATTTAGTCGTGCAATTTTCCCTAATCGTTGACAACGATCACAAAATTAACAATATACATGAGCATCGTGAAACAATGCTGGCCAATGAAAATCACACTGCATAATTTTTGTAGCAGTTTTCTTTCCACTAAAATGACAACCATAAGCTTGGTCATGGCAGAATGAAAAGATGTTCTCAAGTTTTATGTCAGGAATGCAATATCGAATGATCTAATCAGGACAGTATTTGAACAGATATGATTCATCCCAGAAGAACCATTTGACTAGCAAAGAAAAAGAATCGTTCTTTCCTAGTTCAAAAATTAGGCATCTGTTCCGTGACAAGGTAGTTCACAATGTCAGCATACCATGAAAAAGTCAAAGGAGAGACGGACATTCACCGCTCATCAGAAAATTCTCAAAGATAGGTAGCAAGTCGGATGAAAGTTCAACACTAATCTAGACTAGTAGTCCACGACAACAGTCTCAGCCCCTTTTTATCATGGATTTCTAAGTTGAATTCCTGTAGGAGTATGATCCATCAGATTTGTAATGCCCCAATCCTGATGGTACGAAGATGCTACGGTGACGTATATATGCAGGGCAGGAATACCCTTACGTATATACGCTAAGCCTCAGACAAAAAATATATATAAGATACACAATAAGGTCAGTATAAATAAGTACAAGAATACTTGTAAAAGGGGGTCAGCGATGACAACAAACATGAAAACTGTGATAAATAAGGAAATAAGGACACAATAATCAAGATACCAATAAATAATATGATGACGAGTCTCTTATAATATTCAGTGAAATATCTGATATTGCGATATCTCAAATCTCCAACCTGAGCACGTAAATCCAGGGTCGTCTGAAAGCGACCTAGTGAGTGGTAAAATGAAGGAAGCAATAATATATATTATAATAACACTATCACGATAATAATATATAATACATGTGTAAATACCAGTGTGACAATATAATAATAATAACAATCAGGAAGAATACACAAGTGTCATATTTTAATATTATCAATACCTAGCATGTTATAATAATGTCAATACGATAATAGTATCAAGTGTTATGGAATTAATATCAGTTTATGCGTCCAGATTGTGCTATCACATATAATAAGTCACTTTGAGGAATTATATTACTACAATCAATAGAGTTATTTTATTTATATATGATTCTCAAAATACGCAGTATGATCCGGTATTAAGTGTTTCTAATTACATCAGTATGTATAAGTATTACGTAGCATGTTTTACTTACATTATATTTCTTGTTTAACCTAATAGTAACGGTAATATAAGGGCGTTGTGAGGATTATGAACTTGAAGATATGAAGTATACAGAATAACCATACTACAGGTGACAAGACAGTAGATATGTGGGTGTCATGATGTCTACAAGGTATACATGAAACAAAATTACATAGAATGTAGAATATACGTGCACAAGAATAGTGTGTCATCACATGAAGTGTAACAAGTATCAAAAAGTGAAACATGTTATACAGGTGACATAATAGCAGAGAAAATATTAGGAATAATAATAAGTACAAGTGAATAGTAATATATATGTCAAGTCATGTTATTTATACAATAATAACATCAGTACCACCTGGTATTTTAATCAATCTCTTCCAGTGACCCATACCACTAGCAGTTTATACTGGAGCCCGCACTTCAGACGAATCCATCTAGATATGGCATATGGGTACCATTATCCGAACAAGTGAGTGACCAAATAACAAGCGTTCCTGACGTTACTATTATTTATACCATTTTATTATGTTAACTCGAAACCTAATGGTCAAGGAGCTCTAGTCGGGTGAGTGTATCCCATGCATACCCGAGACAACGGCCTTAAACAAACCCCTGGTTGCTTAGACCAAGGCTACCTGCTATGGCAGAAGCAAGAAACAAAAAACTCAAAGAGCTTTATACAATACATGTGGTAGCCAGCACTACCTCGTTCCCTGCAGTGGGACTAACAATGGATCCAGACATCAACCCGACAAGACTTAGTTAACCGTCAAGTCACCCCCATCTCCAAGTTATTCATTATGTTTGAACTACACAGTATATCAAGAACTAGAACAGTGCATGGTACAAGTAATACAATAATAGGACATGAGCTTTATTGATATCATGATACAAGATAACGGGAAACGATATACAAGAGATGCGAGATTCTAGAGGTGGCCCCGTAGCTTAGATCCACGTGATACTTAGTTTCACACATCGCATATCAATAACACTCATGTCCAGTAACGAGAATATCAATATAAGTAATGGGAAAAATCAAGTAATGTGTTTACAAGAATATACATGTAGCAATAATCTATGTAATAGAACGTTGATCCACATGACAAGAATAAAAAAAAAAATCAATACATGTATACCGGTGAATATATGTAACAGTGGTATATGTACATGACATGACTGTGTACAGAGTATGCATGTAATAATGATACAAATATGTTAAGAAGTAGCATATCCGTGTATCAATAGTACATGTAATAACAGTGTTCAGTATAACATGTAATACCGTGTCCAGCGAACTAGAGTGTCTGTGTAATGATGACACAAGTTTACTTAATACTAGTGACTCAGTGAAATAGTGATACAAGTACATGAATTAGCAGTGTGTGATGTCACGAGGGAAGTAACATCGAGAATAGCAAGAAGAAGTCATTATCTCGATATACCACTATTTGTTATAACGATTCCAACATTATTAACATGATAAATATCTTAAAGCAATTATTTATTATTTTCTATTTTCAAACTCTTCACAACCAATTTTAATAATTTTTATTTTAATATCTTCGAATATCTTTATTAATAATTCAATAATCGCTTCTTATCAATTTATAACTAATCTAATGTATTTTATTGTAAATCAAGAAACAAAATAAAATTATTATTTAACAATTATATCCAATTAACTACCATGCATATACTACTTAAAGTGATTTATTAATTATTGTATTTATTAAATAACATTCATAATGATTTACTGATAATCACGATTTATTAAATAAGGCAATCGATCAATTTCACTAAACATGATAAAATATAATTTATAAAAGAAAAACACTCACTTAGTTATTACAGGGACATAACTCTTTGTCTCACGATCACAACGATATCAGAATCGTCCAGATCGAACTCCAGATGCTCCAGATATTGCCCGAACACTAAAGTAATAAAAATAGGTTAAATATATGATAAAAATATCTCAAATGCAAATATTATAAATTATCATGGGGTTTTTGTAGTTTTACCTTTATTTAATTTGGATGCGGGTATGGGTGGCAAACGGGTTGGGTTTGGCTCCAATACCCAAACCCATAACTTAAGTGTAATGGGTAATGGATCAATGGGTTTAGGTTATTAGGTTTGAGTGATAATGAGTTAATGGGTTTGTATTAGGATTATTGGATTTAAACCCAATTAGAGAGAGGGAGAAAGAGAATGAGAGAGAAGGGGGCAAGGGCTGGCGGCAGCTAGCCCAGCTCCGCCGGCACCAGTGCCGCCCTGCCGGCGGCGATGCCCAGAGAATGAGAGAAAGGGAGAGAGAAAGAGATGGAAAGATAGACAGAAGAAGAAAAATAGTAAGAAGAAGAACGAGAAGATAAAGGAAAAAAAGAAGGAGGAGGGGGGAGGAAAAGGAGAGGGAAAGGGGTGGCGACCGTCGGGGGGCACGGTGGCGGCCAGCCACTGGCTGCAGGTCAGGCCTCCCGGCCTGGAACAGAGAGAGGGAAGAGAGGGAGAGAGAAACCGTGAGGAAGAGAGAGGAATAAACAGAGAGATAGATGAGAATTGGAAAGAAAAAGCTTGAGAGAGAGAGAGAGAGAGAGATAGAAGACAAATAAAGAGAAAGGGAGAGAGTTCTATAGAAGGAGAAAAGAGGCAATTGGGAGTAGATAAGGCGGGGGTAAGGTGGTGGGGAGAAGGAAAGAAGAAGAAAGAATTAAAAATATGATTATTTGGTATTATTTAAATAATATTTTATTTGGGTTAAAATTTGACTAGTTTAGAAGCGTTCTCAAAAATTTTATAAAAGAGAGAATATTATACGGAGGAGGAATGTGAAATCGGATTCTAGAAATTCAATCTAGTTTGCAATTTAAAAATCCTGGAACATTTCACCAACACTGGTTGACACCAGTTTGGCCTAATTTTTGATAAATTCAGAAAAATCTCTAAAAATACCCTAACATAGAAAATATGATTATAAGATACTATGTGAAAATAGATTCTATAAATTTAGCTCCCTTTGTGAATTAAAAATTGTAAAGTCGATTATCAGAATTGGTCGACATAGAATTCGGAGATTTTCCAAATAATTTAGAAAATTTTCAGAAAATTCTAAAAAATCTATAATATTGAAAAATAATATTTGAAACTAAAATCAACTCAATCTGACTATCAGGAAGTTCAAATCAACTTCATACGCCGTATCGAGCACTGATATTGTGATACGTACATCAAGAATCAAGGGGTTACAAGATTAACGGGCTTTTAGCATCTTTTTCAGGATAAGGTACTTTAAAGCCGCGTGATCAGCATAAACTAGGACCTTAGAACCTATCAGGTAGGGACAAAAATTGTCATGGGCGAAAACGACCACCAACAACTCTTTTTCAGTTGTGGAATAGTTCAATTAGGCATCGTTAAGAGTCTTGCTGGCATAGCAAATGACATGAGGAAGTCTATCTACTCTCTGGCCTAGGACAACTCTTATCGTATAGTCAGAAGCGTCATACATCACCTCAAATGGAAGATTCTAGTCAGGTGGTCGGATGATGGGTGCCGAGGTTATCTCAATCTTGAGCCTTTTAAAGGCAGTCAAACAGGAAGGGGTGGACTCAAAGTGATCATCCTTCGCTAGAAGGTCACACAGAGGTTTGAAAATTTTTGAAAAGATTTAGATAAAGCGGCAGTAGAATCCAATGTGTCCTAAGAAGGATTGCACTTCCTGAACAGTTTTAGAGGTCGTAATTTTGAGATTAGTTCTATCTTAATTTTGTCAACCTCTATGTCTTTTCAGAAACAATGTATCCTAATACAATTCTAGAATTCACCATGAAATTGCATTTTTCCCAATTAAGAATTAGGTTATTTTCCCTACATCTTATTAATACCAATGATAGATGATATAAACCCTCATTAAAATCAGACCAAAAGACAGAGAAGTCATCCATGAATACCTCTAAAAATTGTTCGACCATGTCTGGAAAGATGCTCAACATACACTGCTAAAAAGTAGCAGGTGACATGGGTAGGCAAATGTACCAAACGGATAGGTGAATGTCATTTTCTCTTGATCCTCACGAGAAATATGAGCAGTTTCTGTCTGTTGAATAGTTTTCTAATTCTAGTATTTTCCTCACTCATTTCCAATTCAAATTTGAAATATAAAACTACCCCGCAGTCTTACTTCTTTAGCTATAAATAGGGGTATGCTTATGGGATTTGATACAACTTTTATTCATATAATTTTCAGTCAAATAGATTCTAAAATTTGTGATCTTCAGAAAATTCTCTACTTTCAACCTTTCTTCACCCAATTTCAAACTATTGTGAAGAAAAACTTAGAGTTCCCTATAAGATATTTATAGATTCACTTCCATATAAAAGTCAAGGCTTATAAGACAATTTGAAGTCATTCTGTAACGCCCCGATCCCGCTAGTACGGGGACGCTATGACAACGTACATACGCAGGGCGAAAATACCCTCACGTATGTACACTAAGCCTCAGTACAGAAAATAGCCTCCCTATAGGTTAGTCTACGGCAAACCTTATCACTTGCCCGTTGAGTTAGAGCACCGAGCCTTATGGGCAATCAAGCAATTGAATTTCGATTTGACTAAGGCCGGTGACCTTCAGAAACTACAAATTTCCGAATTGGAGGAATTGAGAAATGAGGCCTATGAAAATGCTAGGATCACTAAAGATAGAGCCAAGTTTTTTCATGACAAGCACATTATAAGAAAGACCTTTGTCCCTGAACAAAAAGTCTTACTCTATAATTCTAGGCTTCATCTTTTTCTAGGAAAATTGAAATCGAGATGGACTGGGCCATTCGCTGTCAAAACTGTGTTTCCACACAGCGCAGTTGAGATCAGTGACACCAAGAATGGAAATAACTTTAAGGTAAATGGTCAACGCCTTAAATCTTTCTTGGAATCAGTGCCGGTAAATGAAATGGTAATGGGTCTTTTTGACCCAGTGTATCGGTAACTTTTCTCCTTTCCCTTTTATTTCATGCATTTATACATTTCTTTCATACATTGGGGACAATGCATGAGATAAATGTGGGGGAGGATTCTAACATGACTAAAAAAAAAAACGAGTCTAATTATTGATTAGCTAGGTGCTTTGGCCTATGCAAGCCTTAGTATTTATGCAAAAGATAATTAGATAAGTTTGAAAAAAAATGTATCCTCTGATTAAGCTGGGTATTTATGCCTCATGAAGCATAAGTATTCACGTCTAAAAGGGGTACATCGTATAAATAAAAACCTTAGTTTCGTGGCCTTATCTGCTCGAGTGTTTAAGTCCTTAGGGTGTTTTCTCACCTAGTGCCCTAAAACTGTCCGGTTTGGGTGTCACCGACTGAATGCTCGTTACATGGGAAGATTTGAAAGCCTAATGAAATGGAGGACTAAATTTCACCAAAAATAAATAAATATAAGGTATAGGAGTTAATGTTGAAGAACCCTTAGTAAACTTCACAGTCACGATGGTGCATACGACTCAGGGTAAATTAATAGACTAGATGAAAAGTACAATTTGACTCCTTACTTTAATTGATGACATGTTTTTGAATAGAGACTAAGTTTAGGAATAAAAAATTTGATATTCTTATAACTTATAGATTACTTAAACTCTCACAAATATACTTCAAATATTTTCTCCTTCAAAAAAAAATGCTTTTCAAATACTAACTTTTTTCTCTTTCTTTTTGGATTTTGTGGATGTAATCCGCTGAAAACCCTCACGAGACAAAACTCGTCCTCTATGGGTAACCTAGAGGTTTAACGGCTTGTTGCACATGCTCAGTGCAATCGAGTGACCTGCGAAAGTGGTCTAATAATTGATTCGAGTTAGTCTGATGTTTTGCTCGAGGGCGAGCAAAAGATAAGTGTGGGGGTGTGATTTGTCACATATATTGCATTTATATTGTCACTTTACCACACTTGTTAGCTAAGAAATCCTATTAATAAGTTTTCTTTTTCTTTGCTAAATGTAGGCCCAAGTACTCAAAGAAAGAAAAGAGAAACAAGCCCAAAAGCCCACAAAATTCTGAATTAATTCAGAATAAATTCGAAATGAAGAAATCAGGGCTAAATCTTGGCATATCAAGAGGTTGAGAAAAATATTCCCTGAATCGAGCGATTGAAGCCACAAAATCAAAGCCTTTTTCGTCAACGGTTGGAGCAGAAATGAGAAAACCAGCAGAATATGCGAGCCAAAGACCAAACCAGCAACTCCCTCCCTTTTGGTGTGGCCACCTGGCCACACTAGGGCCGCGAAAACGTGGCCCAAGCCGCGTTTCCGTGGCCAACCAGATTCTGTTGGGGGAGCGTTTGCTCCCCCAATCTTCCCGGGATCCTCCTCGTTTGGTTTTTGGCTATAAATAGGGGTTTCAGCAAAGAAAAATGTAGCGAAGACTAGGATTAAGTTTTGTATTTAGTTTCTTAGGATTTAGGCTCTTTGTTAGCTAGAACAAAAGTTATAATCTTGCTTTTTAATTTGTAGTCCAGTATCAAAACTTGTGAGAGAGAGGACTGAGAGCTTGTACTTGAAGATTGAAGTGACAGCAATACAAGAATCAAGCCACGTTCCCTTCCACTCTTGTTTCGGTATGTCGTGCATAATTTTAATTTCTTCTTCATTTTCTAAGGATAACTAAATGTTTTTATGGGCTTGCTATCGCAACTTTCTTTTGCTCTTCTTCTCTCCTATTTTTAAAAGAAAAAGCCCGATGACTCATATGAATGCCTTACTTAAAAGCCTTTCTTTTTGAAAGTATTCTTGAAGGCACATGAGGATGGGTTTGGATAGTTGAATTCACAATTCTTTCATGAACATCTCTTGAATTGTTTTTAATTCATTCTTGCTTCTTCACGCTTGATGTTTTAATATTCGATTCTACGATTTCTTGAAGAAAAAGACTCAACTCTTCTAACATCTTATGTGCTTTACTTAAAGCTTTCTAAAAGTCAACTCTTGCAAATGATCATTTGAGGGACTTAACATTTTAAGAGAAGAATGAACAATTGAGTAGTGAGATAGTGGGCCCAGAATTTCTTCATTATTACAAACAACAAAACAATTTCAAGTTTTCTAAATCACTTTCTCCAAAACCTTTTCTAAAAGTTGCAATTTTTCTTTCATTCATCTCTTTCTTTCCATTCTCTTTTTTATAAAAAATGAACATAATTCCTTGTTTTAAAATGATTCACCGAAAAGCTTCCATCGCATCCCTCCTTGTGGACACGACCCGTTAGCCACAAGCTACACGGTAAATTCTTAAACTTTTTGATTGTGTCTTTTATTCGCAATCAAGTTGCAATTAGTTTTTAATTTTCGCATTTAGTTCATTAGATTAGCGGTACACCTATTCACCCCCCCTCTAGGTGTAATTTCAGTTTAGTCACCGCCCGACTTCCTAAGGATTGTAAAAATACGGTCATCTTAACCTTCCATATAAGAAAGTTAAGGCCATCAAACTTGGGATGGGTCTTAGTATATTTGGTCATTTTTACTAAAGTGGATGAAGATGAAATTGTGAAAAAAATGATTAGCAATTAGGATCTCTCTAAGGTTGTTAAGCTAAAAAATAGAGACCAAGGCTCTGATACCAATTGAAATACACCTAGAGGGGGTGAATAGGTGTTTTTCTAATCAAATGCTATTTATGATGAAATATGCAAACGGTCACTCAAAATAACAATTGAAGTCGATTTCCCAATGAAGCGTTCTAGAACTTCTCCTCTTTGATTCCTCTAAATAATGAGTTGAGGTACTTAATTGCCTCCTTATTGAGATGAGTATAGGCTGATAGTGAAAGTGATGAATAAAATGCAAGCAATAGAATTAAGCAAGTGAACAACTACTCAAGTATGAAATGTAAAAAAACAATATAGATCAAAACACAAGCAATCATAAACACAAGGGATTTGTTCCAAGGTTCGAGCCGTCACTCTACGTCCCCTCCTTCACCACTATGAAGGATTTCACTATCCTCTAAGGGATCTTCCATAAAGGGATTATAACTTGGTTTACACAAGACCGGAGTACACAACTCCACCAACTTAACCCTCTACACAAGAGGTATCACAAAACCAATTAAGGTTCAAAGCTCTTTATAATCCAAAAAGATCACAAACACTCTCTCTTACAACTTCTTATAGAGTAAGATATGAAGTGTAGCTCAAGAAGTTAAGTGAGAGAATAATTCAGTTAGAAAGATGTGAAGAGCTTTAAAAATAACTGAAAATAGCTTTGAAAAGGAAGAACTTGAAGATTGGAAGGTAGAAAAATTTTTCTCTTTTAAAACAAACTTGAAAACTTGTAAACTTGTGTAAACTTGTTATTTGAAAAACCAAAACCAATTACCCATATATACAGGCAATGAATAAATATCATTTGTAAATCAACCAGGTCATTTGGGGTGTGTTTGGACACTTGAAAACCTTGGAATCTACCAAAAACAAAACAGATTCAAAAACTAGCCATTATAGCCATCTGGCAGGCTGTCGGTCGACCGGCCGACAGCATATCCATAAAAGAGCCTTGGCTCCAGTCGACCAGTCAGTCGACCGCTCGACCTTTCAAAAGAGAAAACCAAAAACGTTGGTCGACTGGGTCGGTCAACCGACCTTAACCGAGCGCTAGGGTCTCTCAGTCGGTCGACCGTAAGGGTTAGAGGTCGACCGACCCTAACCAGGAGTTAGGGTCTCTCAGTCGATCGACCGGTCGGGTTAGCAGTCAACCGGTCAGTCCCAAGGGTTAGGGTCGACCGACAACGTACACACCCTTAGGCCAAAGGCCCGGTCGACTGGGTGGTCGACCATTTTGGCCTGAAATTGGCATCGGTCAACCGTCTGGTCGACCGTTCTATCTATTTAAAAGTGTCTCCTTTCTTCTCCATTGTGATCTTCTTCATCTTCTACATGATGCTTAGCTAATCTTTTCTTCTCCTGACAATCTAACTACTAACCATTAACCATCTAATCACTTACTTGATAATCCACATGAATCTAGTTCCTCTACAATGCCTTGCTCTTGCAAGAGCCATTGATGGCTCATGATGATGGATTCTAACATTCTAACATTCTAACACCTAACTCACTAACTTGCTAACTTGTAAATGCTAACTTTATTTCAGCTCACCTCTAACTGATTTTGATGAATTAATAGTAGCTTACAACTTGTTGTGTAGTATGGATGTGTTGTTTGAATGTAGAAGAACAATCTTATGAGCCATGCTTTGTATCGTCTCTTGAAGCCAAGGATTAGTGATGGCCAAGGATTCATGTGAGGCAACTGTCACTAAGAGGTTAGCATGGTTAGTGGAGTAATTAGTAGTTAGTAGCAATAAGTTTTCTTTTACTTTGTTTTAAAAACCAATTCCAAAATCTTTTATCATTTTTTATATCATTGTTTTTACCATCCTCTTAGTTCACCTTTGTGTTCATTTTCTTTACCGCAAACTTCATCTTCTTTTCTATTTTGTTTTCTAAACCACTTCTCTTTTATTTTCACATCGCTTTCATCGCCTTCTTCACCTATTACTTCTGGATTTTATTTTCTTTTCCTTTTTCATTCTTTTAACAAAGAAGAATTGTTAACAACCAACGTAATAAAAATTATTAATGCTTCTATTACCTCCCGTCCTTGTAGATTCGACCCGTTGAGCCAATACTATAACGGAAGTATCGAGGGAATATTAGCACATATATATAATTTCATTGATTTCATAAAATACACATTTTAAGTGCCGGTTCGGCCCCGATCAAATATTTGGCCCATTGCCGTGGACAGGAATGGTTTTGATTTCACGTTTTTGTTAACATTTTCTTCTCTGTTTTGGTGTGCAGGACAATCTTTATAGGAGCTTAACATTGCAGAACAAACACCAGCTTTGCATCTCCCTGCTCTAGAAAGCAGGGACCCAGCTTCTAAAGAAAAGCCGCGCAAATGCGACATTTGCCTCGCCAACGCGGCTATTTTATGATCATTGTGTATCTTGTTGTGCTGGGATGTGTTCAATGTAATAGCTAGCGGATCTATACTATTACTTTCCTGGTTTGATTGCCTAAACACTGCAATAAACTAAAAAATTAAAATATGGTATTTGGATGCTTTTAAAACGGTTTAGACATTTGCATTTAGGCACGTGTCAAATTTCAATTCCAATATACTGTATTGTGATCTGGACTGAGGTGTACATATGGCATTGCATATAGCATAGGACAAACATGTGGGTGATTTATCGCTTTGTGTTATACTCTTGTTTATATTGCACACTTGCATGAATTGAAATTAAGGGCAGAACCCATACAAGATAAGGTGGGGATTTTACCACCCTTCCATAGCCCAAAAAATACCTCCCCACTCACACAACCCAAGCCCTAATAAAAATTGATAGATGTTGGCCCCTAGGGACATCTCGTACTCATTAAGAGATTGACCGAGGGTGGATCTTATTTTGAATCTTACTCTTGTGAAATCGGTGTCTAAAGTTGGGAATTAAGAGGTTACGCCTCGAAGATACCATGGTTTGACATAATTAAGGCCCGTTCTTACGCACGGATACCTCCCACCGTATTTTGTCCCTACCTGGCCAATTAGCTTGTGGACAGAGTCAAGCAACAACCTCTCCCAGATAATCGACCAGTTAGGAGTCGTCTAGGTCTAGGTCAATCTTAGTGTAGGCTTGGTTTTGACTTTTTCTTTATTTTTGTTTGTTTGTTTGCTTTTTTTTGTTTGTGATTGTTTGTGAAATGGAATTCAACAGCAACAATTCTTTCTATCTAATATGAATTCATATTTCACACGGATAACATTTGTTTCGGATAATTTCAACCCAGTTTTTTACAATATGAACCAACCAAAGCCACCGAGTTAGACTTATCCGAATCAATATAACCCATACCCCTAATCTTATGACTATAATTTCTAAAATTATTTCAACTCATCACAGAGTCAATGGAGATTGACCCCCCCGAGTCAAATTTTCCACCACCTTGTCCACAATTTTCATAATCTCCATTTCCCAATTTTGAAGAAAAACCTGAGTTCAAAAAAATATATAGAAACCATGCAAGCCATGCTTGAGTCCCAATAAAAGAAGCTCAACTCCCCAATTTCACTATATTTTCAAGATTCATACTTATTTTCACCTATTCAAAATGACCAACCATCTACCTTGAAAACGAGTATGGAGTGCTTTTGTGAGTCTGAGCTTCAATCTCAAAATATATTTGACTCACAATCTTCACTATCTTTTCAAAACAAAGATTTTTATACTCCCTTTCTGGAACATCCACTTGAAGAAAAATTAAGTCAAAAAGAGTATAGAAATCTTGCAGGAGTCCGCGTTACAATTAAAAATCTTCTTCTCAGTCTATTGATAGGTTGGAAATACAATTGAGTCAATTGGTTAACATTTATAGGAATGAGGAAACTATCTCTTATCAACCTTTGACCAATCCAAATATCTCTAACTCTATCAATTTGACCCATGACTCTCGTTGTTTTGGAAACCAAGATTCCTATACTCCCATTCTAGAGCATCCACTTGAAGAAACATCACATCTAGAAAAGAGTATAGAAGTCTTGTAGGAGTCTGTGCTACAACTTCAAAATCTTCTGCCCAGTTTATCAATAGGTTAGAAACACAATTAAGTCAATTAGTCAACATTTATAGAAATGAGAAAACTCTCTCTTATCAACCTATGACCAATTTAGATATCTCTACTAACTCTATTGATCTAACCCAGGATTCTTGTCATTTTGGACACCACGATTCAATTTCAGCACACCTATCTGAACTTGTCTAAACTTCAAATGTTGAAAATCTCATTGACATTTTGGCAAGTTATTCTTTTTCTGAGATTGAACTTGAGCATGAATATGATCCTAAACCTCAACTTGATAATTCAATTTCACTACTTGATTCCATAATGACTGAGGTGTTTTTATCTGATTTCAGGCTTTTCTCGAAGTCAACATTGGATCCTGTGCCAATCCATCGTGAAATTGAATGACCAATCTTTTATATTCAACAAATTGAACTTGACCAATTTCATACTTTTGAAAGTCTCATTGACATATTGGCAAATTCTCATTTTTATGAATTGAACTCAATAAGGACTATGACTTTGATCCTCAAATTTATGATCCAGCTCAAATTTTTGAATCAATATTAACTCCTGTTTTGTTGCCCAACTTGAGCAACATTTTAGAGTCAATTTCAGTTCCTGCACCTGTCATTCTTGAACTTGAATCACCAATCTTAGAAAGTCACATTCCGTTATGGGGAAATAAACGTGGAATAGGATTTCAATTTCCTTATTTGGACCCGATTCCTTAACCAGTTTGGACTCCTAAGCCTTTACTTGACTTAAGTCAAATCCCTGAGTCGATATTAGTTCATGTACTTCCTGAGCCTAAATCAATTATTCCATTTTTTTCACACTCCATGTTGGGATAAAGGAGGTTAAAATAATGACTCCGAAATTATTTTGAAATTTTGAAAATTAGATGGGGTAATTTTTTTAATAAAAATTATTCGTATATACATCATAATAATGGGTTTATTATAGACATCTCTGGCGGGTTCCTCCGGACTCCACGCAAATTGGATTGGGCCGCGTTTTGTGGATCAATCATACCACCACCTGAACCCCCACCTTAAGGTGATTTTTGTTGGCCCAAAGGCCTTCCACCCTAGTTTTGATGATGATTAACTCATGTAGTTATGTTTACTAATAATCTTGTGATTTTAGTTTCAGATCATTAATCAAGATATTAGTTGGTGATTGCTTCAAAAAGATGAGTTTGGAAGCCTTCACATGGTGATTCCCGTGCCCGAGCATCAAGATCATACCTTTGCACTCGGCGGATCACGGTTTGGGATCGAGTCGACTTGAAGATGGAGATCGTCGAGAAGACTTAGGTATCCTAGTTTAGTTTTGTGTTTAGATCCAAATTGTAAAGATTAGAATAGTATGATATGCTCAAGTTCACAATACACACGTTTCATGTTTTAAATATTGGTTTTCAGTTTTTCGATTTTAGGTTTAACCGATCTTGGTTTGCATGAATAGATAGATTCAAAACAAGTTTACATGGTTTAATGTATATTAGATTTGTTCTATATACATGCATGCTTAATTTCCTAGACAAACTTAGTTTTGACTTACTTATTCATGTGTTTTATGTTTTGGTATTTTTAACAAAATATATTTTGGAATTAATGTCAAAAACATGGATATATATATGTTTCATGTATATAGGATTATATCCATATACATCATGCCTAAATGTTGTTTAATATCATGTTTTTGTATTTGGATGAGTTTTGGACAAAACGTATTTTCTATTCAAAAATCCAAGTTTTTAGAAAATACAGTTTTTGGTTTTTGGCAAAATTTCTATAATACAAAAATAGTTCAAAATGTTTGAGATTTGTGTTAAAATTTTAACACAAGTTTGTATTTCAATATAAAATGAGAAAACTATTTTTGTGGAATTTTAGAGATTTTATGGGAATTTTTTAAGTCTTTAAAAACCCAATTTTTCCCTGATCAGCAGCTGCCAGGCTAGGCCGGTCGACTGTAGCGGTCGACTGACGTGCACGGATATGTGCACGCTGGCTGACCCTTTAGCCGGTCGACCGCACGGTCGACCGACTGAGAGCAGGTTGCTCTCTGTTTGTTTCGGTCGACCGGACGGTCGACCGCCCAGAGAGCCGTTGCTCTCTGGTTCTGGGGACGGTCGACCGCACGGTCGACCAGTAGCTGCCAACGGTCCAAAAATGACCGTTGGACGGTCGACCGGCAGTTCATTTTTGGCAGTTTCTGCTGCCAACGGTGATCGGTGTGGAAAACAAGCACTAAAAATGTGTATTTGTGAAATCAAATGAAAAGCTTGAATGTGCTTAGTATACCCTCGATACTTCCGTTATAGCATTGGCTTAACGGGTCGTATCCACAGGGAAGGGAGGCGATAGAAGCATTAACAGTCTCTAGTCATGTCAGATGTTAACAATTCTTTTATGTTGAAAGAATGAAAAAGAAAAGAAAATGAAAACAAGCATTGTTGGCCCAAAGGCCCTTCACCCTAGTTTTGATGATGATCAACTCATGTAGTTATAGTTACTAATGATCTTGTGTTTAATTAGTGACAGATTCATGATCAAGATCTTAGTAGGTGCATAGCTCAATAAAAGATAAAAGAACAAGATTTGGAGCTTGCATGTGGTGATCCAAGGAGTTTTTGGATCAAGCTTGGACCAAGTCAAGAAGATGAGAAGCCTTCAAGGGAAGACTTCAAGAAGTTGAAGACTTGTGTCTAGGTATAAGATTTGTATTTTTGTTTTAGTAAAAAAAAAAAATTGTAAAGGATAGATAGTTGGTGGATTGCTCAAGTTATATCACACACACACACTCTTGATAGAACTCTTGATTTAATTGATTTCATAAAAGATTTCTTTTTAGAAAAGAATTTTATTTAGTAAAAGATTTTCTAGAGTAGAAAAAGATTTTTCTTTGAGACAAAATACTATTTTGGATTTTGGTATTTCATAGTTCATATCTTTAAACCAAAATCATGATTAGAGCTTTATGTCAAAAACATAGATACTCCATATTGATTGTGTAGTGGATCATATCCATACACACCATGCTTTTAAATGAACTCAAATATCTTGTTTTTGTTTTCGATAAAGGTTTGGAAAAACATTTCATGGACAATTAGGTTTTTATCAAAAGAATTTTTACCAAGTATTTTACCTTGATAGTAGTATGACACATGCTCATACTCTATGATTTCTCAAGACCAAAACTTTTTATCCAAGACCCAAAACCTAAATCCAAATTGTCCAGGTCCTGGAAGTTCTGATTTTTCAGAATTTCTCAGTGACCGGTCGACCGGCAGTCGACCGGCACTCGACCGACATGCACAGTTTTTGTGCATGTGCGTATCAGTCGACCGGAGTCGACCGATACTCGACCGACCCAAACCTGTTGCTCTCTGGAAAATGCCAGTCGACCGGATCGGTCGACCGACAGTTCTTTCCAGAAGAGCGGTCGACTCACCAGTCGACCGGTGGCTGCAACGGTCAGAAAAATGACCGTTGGCCGGTCGACCGGCGGTCGACCGCCAGCTCTGACAGAACCCCAACGGATCTATTTTCTGGCAGCCCTATAAAAGGGGTCTTGTCACTTGTTTTAGGCAGAAGATTTTGGAGACCTTTGAGCTAGTTTTTCCAACTGATTTCAGAAGTTCTCTCCACATATTGAGTGCAAATATTTCCCATCTTAAAGGGAGTTTTTATCAAGAGAGTGTTAAGTGATTCTTTGAGTTTTTCACCATAGTCTTTCCTTGCTTTTCTCACACCACACTTGAGCTATCCATTGCTAGATATTCCTATAGGTGTGTTGTAGTGAGAGTGCTCTTTAGGTGATCAAGTGTTGTGATCATCAAAGAGATCCTTTCTTTGTATTTGAGGAAACGGGCAAGTGTGCTCGTTGTTGGTGGTTGGAGTTCGGTTGTGAACTCTTGGTGGTTCGAGGCACGGCCTCGGCGAGTCGGTGGACTTGCGTGTGTAAGGGACTTGGGAGTCCGAGGGTTTGTAGGTGTACGGCACCGAGGAGAGATCCGGTGGGATCTTACATAGTGAAAATCCTTCGTGTGTCGAAGGCGGGGATGTAGAGCAAGTGTGCTCGAACCTCGAAACATACCTTTGTGTTTGCGATTGCTTACTCTTCCCTCTCTCTCTCTTTGTCTCTTTTATATCTTGCATTGCTTCATTATTGTCTATCTCTATATGCTTGATATAATTGCTTGTGAGCTTAATTGATAAACTTACTTGGGATTGCTTGATAACACTAGTATTCAACCAAGAGAGCCAACGCGGCACCTCAACCCATTCAAGGGGAATCTAGAGGAGCTTGTCCAGAGCCTCGCAAGGGGAATTCGGCAACACTCTTGAGTTATACATAAGTGTTTAATTAAAAGAAACTTTAATTTGGTCAACTTAGTTTTAATTCCGCATTATTTGTTCACAAGTGACCATTAGATTAGCCATCACCTATTCACCCCCCCCCCTCTAGGTGATCTTACAATTGGTATCAGAGCTAGTGCTCTTGATATTGGGTCTAACAACCTAAGAGTTAAAGATCCTACATTTGGGCTAATCACAATATTTGTTGTACACACACACCTCACCATGGACTTTATGTCACCACCCACCTTTGACATTCTTAACATCCACATTTGGAAAGTTAAGATGTCATTATTCCTCAAAGCCCTAGGTTATAATGTATATCTTGCCACTACTAATAATGCTTATTGTATAGATGGTAAAAATCTTGAGGCTAATACAAAAGCCCTAAATGCTTTGAAGAGTACCCTAAATGATGATTACTTATTTAGGGTTGCTAATATTGATATGGCTTTTGTAGTTTGGAACACCCTCATCTCCCTTGGCGAAAATGAACAATACCTTGCGGGGAGTGATTCGGATGTTGGAAGCGACACCTCCAACAAGTGCTACATGGTCCAAGGGGATGACCCCCTTGAGGTAAATACCGAATCCGATGATGAGGATGCTAGTATGTCATATGATGAGCTAAATTCTTTATGCCAACTATTGCTTGAAAGATATGACATAATTAAGAAAGAAAATAAAATTTTGAAAAAGGACATTGCTTGCATGCATAATGAACATGATTCATGTAGAGATAACATTGCATGCTTAGAAAAGAATAATAAAGATTTGAAAAAGAACATTGATTGCATGCATGTAGAAAATGATTCTTTTAGAAATAAACTTGCATGTTTAGAAAAAGAAAATAATGATTTGAAAAATGAGAATGTTTCCCTTATGTCTAAAATAAATGATTTATGTGAAGGGAACACTATTTTGAAGGAAAAGATTATTTTGGTGGAAACTCAAAAAGAAGCTGTTTTTCAAGAAAACAAGACTTTGAAAAGAAAGATTTGTGAAAAAGAAAAAGAAGATGTTTGTAAAAAGAAAAAGAAAATTGATCATATATCTCACCATGCTTTACATGCCTCCACTAGTGAGATTAATAATTTGAAAAATAAGATAGATAATTTGAGCTCTAATTTGAGCACATGTGCATTCAACCATTCTAAGTTGGAATCCTTGTTTCAAAAGAAACAAGTTCCCCATGCTCATGCTCATACACATCATGCTCATGCTTATAGTGCACATCACGATCACAATCACACTCATAAGCATCATGCTAAGGTGTACATTTGTACATATTGTGGCCGCAAAGGCCATCTAGCAAAATATTGTTTTGATAAGAAACCATATCTATATTTTGCTAAGTATAATAAATTTTGGGTTCCTTACAACAATGCTAACCCCAAAGGACCCAAGAAAACATGGGTACCAAAACCCCCACCTTTTGATTTTGATGTAGGTGAGGGCTCTCACAAAACGTGAGAGGATTGGTGCCTTGGTAGTGAATGCAATGGATATGATGGACACTCTTATAGATGCATTGCTATCAAGGAAATTTTGGTGGAAAAATCCACCATGCTTGGAGCTTTGAAGTTGGTAACAATTTCTTAACTCCTATTTTATATACATGCTTTTACTTATTTCATACATTCATAGCATGTTCATGATTTTGTTTGATTTGTGCTTCATGTGGTATTTACATGCTTAGATGTAGAATATATCGAACTTGCATTTATACATGTACACATAGTGAATTACAATTGACTCATATATGATTGAACTTCATGCTCACTTGTATCCACTCTATGCATGTGTATAATCTAGTTTTGATGATTCTCTTTATACATGTTTTTGCCAATTTTTTGTGTGATTTACTTCATGTATATGCATGTTTAATTCAAATCTAATAAATATACATGTATACCCGTGAGTCTCTTGCCTTCATGCAAACATTTAATAGACTCTTTTAATATTTGGGATATGTATGCATATTGCTAGATTTGTATAATTCATACATATACCATGTAGATTATTTTTAAGATGATTTGTTTTGATAAAATGATTTTTATGTGTTGGTTGATAAAAATTTTGATTAGTCATATTTGATTTGGGCTTCAATGACTATTTTCATGTAGACACTATTTACATAACCTTTGAACACTCTATCTTTAAGAAAATATATATGTTGAGCTTTATGGAATATGAGTGCTTGAACTTTTATGTATTTAGTAGTATTCATGAAATACATATGATCTTATATTTTTTAGGATCTTTAACTAGTTTGTCAAAAATCCATTTAAACTAGTTATCTATTCTTCAAGTATTGCACATGATTCTATTTTTATGGATAAATTCTTTTGTGATTTCAAAATTTTGATGCTTCATTGTATTGAATATTAGTTTAGATGTTAGTATTTGTCAACACTTGGATTTATACTTGTACACCTTATGGACCACAAATAAATCTATATATGATTAGGTTGAATGCTTATTTGTGCCTATTAGATGTACTAGTATAGCCTTGTGTTGATGATCATTACATTCTTAAACTTGTATTCCCATTTGGATTTATGTTTTGATCATGTGATTTCATTTCATGTATAAGTTTCTTTTGCCAAAACATTAAAATATACATGGATAACCCTTGAGTCATTTGCTTTTCATGCAAATCTATTTATAAGGACTCAATTGAATTTTGGGGATATGTATGTATACTTAATGTCTTGTCAAAACATACATATGCTATGAAATATAATTTTGATGATTTTCGTATTTTCAAAATTTATGATTTTAAGGAATATTGAGTTTTATTGCTAATTTTCATGATACCATGTTTCACATAACACTATCACACTCACTTCTTTTTGATATGGACTTTATGGATAGAGTGCTTTTTAGTGCCTTGTGTTTCATTGATCTTTCATGAAAAACTTTTTAACTTATTCCTTGATGGAAGGATCTCGTACTAGTTCTTAAAACAAGTTCATTTAACTAGTTCGAATTCTTCATATGGTAGATTATATGATGTATACACTTATGCTTACTTTTCAATTGGTATCATTGGATATTTTCAATTGGTATCAATTTGACTCTTGTTGTATATACTCATATTTTGTTCTTTCATATATGTATGTATCTACTTCAACTGATATACTCTTTTCATACATATATATGATTTGTACTTGTGCTTTAGCTAAAATTGACTCTTATATTTTTAAGCACAAAGTTGTTAATGCTAAGCTTACTTCAAATCTTATTTATCTTCAAGCTTATGCATTGTATTTCATAATTGGTATCAAAATTCAAAATTTGGTTGTTCTACATTTGGTACCTTAAAAGAAAATATTGTATTTTAAGATATTTCAAAATTTTGTTTTCATAAGAAAAATTCAAAATTTTTGATTTGTATTGTCTATATGCAAGGAGAGCTTAACATCTCTCTTACATATAGATTCATGTTGAGTATATTATAAATTGAGGAGATTGACAACTCTTCTTTATATGATATACGTGTGTAGGGGGAGCTTCACATCTCCTCTTATGCATGACATATTATACGTTATGTGAATTAGGGCTTGTCATCCCTCTTTCATGTAATGTATATGTGTCGGGAAGCTAACTTAACGTCTTCCTCTTCATGAATTTATATCGCATATAAATTTTATTGATTAATTTGTATTTACCCTCCTTGATTTCCTTAAAGGGGGAGAAAAATTTGTTTGATGTATTTTTCCTTGAACCCTTTGTTGATGATTGACAAAAGGGGGAGAAGAATTTGTGATTTTATATGCATGATTTCATGATTTCCTTACTTAAGGGGGAGAAGTATTTGGTTCCTTTCTTAAGGGGGAGTAAGATTTGTATTTATGTATATATGTTGTCTTGCAATTAGGAGCAAAAGATTTGATTTATGATTTGATTTATATGATTGCATCTCCTACATTGCATACATGTCATGTGCTTTTATTGCCATATCTATTGCTTATTTATTATGCATAAGTTAAGGGGGAGCTTCTTTGAAGCTTTACTTTAATCCATGCACATATAACTCCATGAGTTTTGTCATCATCAAAAAGGGGGAGATTGTTGGCCCAAAGGCCCTTCACCCTAGTTTTGATGATGATCAACTCATGTAGTTATAGTTACTAATGATCTTGTGTTTATTAGTGACAGATTCATGATCAAGATCTTAGTAGGTGCATAGCTCAATAAAAGATAAAAGAACAAGATTTGGAGCTTGCATGTGGTGATCCAAGGAGTTTTTGGATCAAGCTTGGACCAAGTCAAGAAGATGAGAAGCCTTCAAGGGAAGACTTCAAGAAGTTGAAGACTTGTGTCTAGGTATAAGATTTGTATTTTTGTTTTAGTAAAAAAAAAAATTGTAAAGGATAGATAGTTGGTGGATTGCTCAAGTTATATCACACACACACACTCTTGATAGAACTCTTGATTTATTGATTTCATAAAAGATTTCTTTTAGAAAAGAATTTTTATTTAGTAAAAGATTTTCTAGAGTAGAAAAAGATTTTTCTTTGAGACAAAATACTATTTTGGATTTTGGTATTTCATAGTTCATATCTTTAAACCAAAATCATGATTAGAGCTTTATGTCAAAAACATAGATACTCCATATTGATTGTGTAGTGGATCATATCCATACACACCATGCTTTTAAATGAACTCAAATATCTTGTTTTTGTTTCGATAAAGGTTTGGAAAAACATTTCATGGACAATTAGGTTTTTATCAAAAGAATTTTTACCAAGTATTTTACCTTGATAGTAGTATGACACATGCTCATACTCTATGATTTCTCAAGACCAAAACTTTTTATCCAAGACCCAAAACCTAAATCCAAATTGTCCAGGTCCTGGAAGTTCTGATTTTTCAGAATTTCTCAGTGACCGGTCGACCGGCAGTCGACCGGCACTCGACCGACATGCACAGTTTTTGTGCATGTGCGTATCAGTCGACCGGAGTCGACCGATACTCGACCGACCCAAACCTGTTGCTCTCTGGAAAATGCCAGTCGACCGGATCGGTCGACCGACAGTTCTTTCCAGAAGAGCGGTCGACTCACCAGTCGACCGGTGGCTGCAACGGTCAGAAAAATGACCGTTGGCCGGTCGACCGGCGGTCGACCGCCAGCTCTGACAGAACCCCAACGGATCTATTTTCTGGCAGCCCTATAAAAGGGGTCTTGTCACTTGTTTTAGGCAGAAGATTTTGGAGACCTTTGAGCTAGTTTTTCCAACTGATTTCAGAAGTTCTCTCCACATATTTGAGTGCAAATATTTCCCATCTTAAAGGGAGTTTTTATCAAGAGAGTGTTAAGTGATTCTTTGAGTTTTTCACCATAGTCTTTCCTTGCTTTTCTCACACCACACTTGAGCTATCCATTGCTAGATATTCCTATAGGTGTGTTGTAGTGAGAGTGCTCTTTAGGTGATCAAGTGTTGTGATCATCAAAGAGATCCTTTCTTTGTATTTGAGGAAACGGGCAAGTGTGCTCGTTGTTGGTGGTTGGAGTTCGGTTGTGAACTCTTGGTGGTTCGAGGCACGGCCTCGGCGAGTCGGTGGACTTGCGTGTGTAAGGGACTTGGGAGTCCGAGGGTTTGTAGGTGTACGGCACCGAGGAGAGATCCGGTGGGATCTTACATAGTGGAAATCCTTCGTGTGTCGAAGGCGGGGATGTAGAGCAAGTGTGCTCGAACCTCGAAACATACCTTTGTGTTTGCGATTGCTTACTCTTCCCTCTCTCTCTCTTTGTCTCTTTTATATCTTGCATTGCTTCATTATTGTCTATCTCTATATGCTTGATATAATTGCTTGATCGCCCTAGTTTTGATGATGATCAACTCATGAAGTTATATTTACTAATGATCTTGTGCTAATTAGTGACAGATTCATGATCAAGATCTTAGTAGGTGCAAAGCTCAACAAAGGTTAAAAGATCAAGATTTGGAGCTTGCATGTTGTGATCCAAGGAGCTTTGGATCAAGCTTGGACCAAGTCAAGATGATGTGAAGCTTCAAGTGAAGACTTCAAGAAGTTGAAGACTTGGGTCTAGGTATAGAATTTGTATTTTTGTTTTAGTAAAAATGTAAAGGATAGATAGTTGGTGGATTGCTCAAGTTATATCACACACACACACTCTTGATAGAACTCTTGATTGCTTTCATAAAAGATTTTGTTTAGAAAAGAATTTTTATTTGGAAAAAGATTTTTCTTTGAGACAAAATATTTGTTGGTTTTTGGTATCTCTATCATGTATATTCTTTAACCAAAACCAAGTTGTATACTAGATTTCAAAAACATAGATATTTCATATTGATTGTGTAGTGGATCATATCCATACACACTATGCTTTTAAATGGACTCAAATATCTTGTTTTTGTATTTGATAAAGGTTTGGAAAAACATTTCATGGAAAATTAGGTTTTTATCAAAAGAATTTTTACCAAGTATTTTACCTTGATAGTAGTATGACACATGCTCATACTCTATGATTTTTCAAGACCAAACATTTTATCCAAGACCCAAAACCTAAATCCAAATTTTCCTGGTCCTGGAAGTTCTGATTTTTCAGAATTTCTCAGTGACCGGTCGACCGGCAGTCGACCGGCACTCGACCGACATGCACAATTTTTGTGCATGTGCGTATCAGTCGACCGGAGTCGACCGATACTCGATCGACCCAAACCTGTTGCTCTCTGGAAATTGCCAGTCGACCGGACCGATCGACCGACAGTTCATTCCAGAAGATCGGTCGACTCACCAGTCGACCGGTGGCTGCAACGGTCAGAAAAATGACCGTTGGCCGGTCGACCGGAGGTCGACCGCCAGCTCTGACAGAACCCCAACGGCTCTTTTTCTGGGCAGCCTATATAAAGGGTTTTTGTCATCTGTTTTAGATAGAACATTTAGGAGACTTCTTGAGCAGTTTTTCAGATACTTTTAGAAGAGTTTCTCCACAAGATTTTAGTGCAAATACTTCCAATCAAAGGAAGAGTTTTTATTGAGTGTGTAAAAGTGATTCTTGAGTTTTCCTCCATAGCTTTCTTTCCTTGATTTTCTCACACCACACTTGAGCTATTCATTGCTAGATATTCCTATAGGTGTGTTGTAGTGAGAGTGCTCTTTAGGTGATCAAGTGTTGTGATCATCAAAGAGATTTTTCTTTGTATTTGAGGAAACGGGCAAGTGTGCTCGTTGTTGGTGGTTGGAGTTCGGTTGTGAACTCTTGGTGGTAGAGGTACGGCCTCGGCGAGTCGGTGGACTTGCGTGTGTACGGGACTTGGGAGTCCGAGGGTTTGTAGGTGTACGGCACCAAGGAGAGATCCGGTGGGATCTTGCATAGTGGAAATCCTTCGTGTGTCGAAGGCGGGGATGTAGAGCAAGTGTGCTCGAACCTCGAAACAAACCCTTTGTGTTTGCGATTGCTTACTCTATCCCTCTCTCTCTCTTTGTCTCTTTTATATCTTGCATTACTTTCATTGTCTTTACTTTACATGCTTGATATACCCTTGTGCTTAATTGATATACATACTTGCTTGGGATTGTTGTTAACACTAGTATTCAACCAAGAGAGCCAACGCGGCACCTCAACCCATTCAAGGGGAATCTAGAGGAGCTTGTCCAGAGCCTCGCAAGGGGAATTCGGCAACACTCTTGAGTTATACATAAGTGTTTAATTAAAAGAAGTTTTAATTTGGTCAACTTAGTTTTAATTCCGCATTATTTGTTCATAAGTGACTTTTAGATTAGCCATCACCTATTCACCCCCCCTCTAGGTGATCTTACAATTGGTATCAGAGCTAGTGCTCTTGATAAGGGTCTAACAACCTAAGAGTTAAAGATCCTACTTTTGGGCTAATCACAATATTTGTTGTACACACACACCTCACCATGGACTTTATGTCACCACCCACCTTTGACATCCTTAACATCCAAACTTGGAAGGTTAAGATGTCCTTGTTCCTCAAAGCCCTAGGATTTAGTGTCTATCTTGCCACTACTAATAAAGCATGTGGTAGGTGAGGAGAGCGATGAAAGCGTCGATAAGAAAATAAGAAGAGGAACTTAAAAACGATTTCTAAAACAAAGGTAAAAGAAAACTCATGGCTACTAACTACTAAGTACTCCACTAACCAAACAAAGACCAAAAACGCCATTAAAAAATAAAGAAATAAAAGCCTAAAAGAAGCCCAAAAGCCCATATTCAAGCCCAAGTGCAAAAGTGCAAATATTAATTGTCAAAATTGCAAATACACAAGGGCCAAAGTTGCAAATACAAAGAAGAGGGAAGGATAGACTTCTATTCAACCCTAAACACTTGTGGGATGAGGATAAAAGCTAAAAGAAGAGAAGGAAATTCGTGGAAAAGATTTGGGATCTAGGTAACTTACTTCCCAAGTTATATCTAAATCTCAAAATAAAGAGTCAGGATACAATTTCCAGAAGGATAAACCGAGATGGACGGACCAGAAGATGCCACGCGAGAAAGCGCGTGGCATTTGGCTACAAAAGTGCCGCGTTTTCGCGGCACATTTCCCGTTTCCCCGCGGCAATCCTGAGGCGGTTGGCGATACGTTTTCGTTGAGGAGTTGTACTGGGACTCTACTTCCTATATTTCCTATAAATACCCCTGCAGAGCAACAGAGAAGGGGCGTCGAGAGGCAGAGCCAGAGGGCCAAATCTAGGGTTTTAGGTTTTCTTCTTCTAGTTTAGATTTTCTTTTCTCTTTTGTAATTTCTATTTTTCCTTTTTGTAAACTGAGACGAGATGATGTTCTCATGGAGGAAGGAGATCTACTTGTACTGAGGGTGACAATCGGTGTAAGTTTTGCTTTTCCGCCATTGTTAAATAAATCGAATCGAGGTTCGTTCTTTTTTATTATGTTATGTTCTTTTTGATTCTTGTGTATCTCAGTTTTTGTTTTCTTCTATTGTTATTTCTCTCTAATGTTTTGTGAACCGTGAGATCTGATTGCTTCGAGACTGCCTAGCCAAAGAAGAGCACTTGATGGCCTATGGAGATGAACAATCCTTCTTTAGATTGTCTTTTCTTTTCATAGTGTAGGTAGCGAAGGTGGATGATCCTATACGCCATACTTGCACGCCTTCCAAGACAGGGTAAGTCGTCGCAAACAGATCAAAGGTAAGCAAGGTAGAAGAGGTTTGTACGTGTTATAGTTTCTTTCTTTTTATTTCTTTAGTTTAGATCTCACACTACCATATTCTCAATTTCTTTCACACTTCATTGTAAATATCATCATAACTAATAAAAAACATTAGAGATAACTTATTGACAAAGCTTCCATCGCTAGTCCCTCCCAGAGGATCACGACCCGCATAGCCACTGCTACCGCGGATTAGAATTGAGAACCTTGTACAACTACTTCTAAATCTAACATCTTTATTTTTGTGTGCAGGTAAAATCTCAATCAAAAAATTGGCGTCGTTGCCGGGGAGGGACGGTAAGTTTTTCTCTAATAATAAAAAAAAATTATTAACTAATTCTTTTATTCTTTTCTGTTTGCAGGTTTGGAGAACAGAAAAACGGCAGCAGAAGTGGACATATAGCAACTCTGTGCCTCTGCCCTCGAAGGCAGAGCAGCAGAGCCTGTTATTTTGCCGCGCAAACGCGGCAATAGCCGCGGTTACGCGGCAGTAGCAGTGAACTACTGATCAATCTTTTTGCATGTTGCTGCAAATTGCAATATCTGTCTACTGCTCTGTTAAACTTTGTTCTGTGATAACCCTGCTTACTGCTAATTAATCAACAGTAAAATACTTGTTGTTAAAGATGAAAATTGATTAGACGTTTGCATATTAGGCACATGTCTTTTCAATTCCTTTATTTTTACTATCGAAGAGTGCTGGAGCAAGGTACGTTCGCATTGCATGTAGAATAGGACTCATCTCTTAGTTGATGCTTTGAGTGAATCTTATTTACATATTTTGTACACTTGCACAAATTTATTTTAAGGGCATAACCCATTAACAAGATAAGGTGGGGATTTAATCACCCTTCCTTGGCCCAAAAATCATATTTCAAGCACTCACAACCCTAACCCTAATTAAAAATTGACTAGACGTTGGCCCTAGGGACTTCTCGGACTCAATTAGGAGATTATCCTAAGGGGGAACGGTGCTGGAAGTTGACTCTTGCCAAATCAGTGTCTAGGAAGGGGATTGAGGGCCGAAAGCCCGAAGATTGGTGGTTATTTAATTAAGGAACATCTTTGACGGAAAACCTCCCACCACTCTTGCCCTGACCTGGCTGATTAACTTGTGGTCAAAGTATGCACCCTACCTCCCGTGGACAGTCTAACCAGTTAGGAGTCGTCTAGGTCATAGGTCTACCCTAACTTAGGTTAGAAATTTTTCTTTTTTGTTTGTTATTTGTTTGTTTTTTTTCTTTTGTTTGTTTTGTGTGATATGGCCTATAACAATAATTTTTTCAATTTTAATGAGGATCCATATTATACGCCAACCTCTTTTTCGGATATTACCAACTCGGCATATCATAACTCTAACCATCCTAGTGTGCCAGATTGGTCTTATCCGAATCATTACATGCCCCAGCCCCAATACTATGAACAAGATTGGAATAATCATCACTACTCTTCACAGAGTCAATGGGGATTCAACACCCCTGAGCCATATGGTCAACCACCTGTTCAACCATTATCTTCGTACACGTCTTTTCCCACATCACCAATTTTTCAATCCTCCAATGATCCATTCAATGGGTTAGAAGAAAAAGTGGATCGGTTGCAAGAGATAATGAATGATCAAATTTCTAGACTTTCAAACATTTTTGAACTTACCAACCAAGTTGATAGGAACCAAGAATCATCCTATCTAGAAGACCTTGATCAAAATTCAATTTCATCACATCAATATGAACTGGACCAATCTCAATCCTTGGACAAATTGGCTAGTTTTAATTTCAATGAGATTGAATTAGATTGTGAATGTGAACCCGATCCCCAACTTTGCGATTCAGTTTCCATCTTCGAATCTATGTTGACTCCAGTATCCTTACCCAATTTGGACCAACTTTCTGAGCCAACATTTATTCCTGTGCCCATAGATCATGAAATTGAATCACCTATTTTTGAAGATCATCATAGTGAACTTGACCAATTTCATACTTTTGAAAGTCCCCTTGACAAATTGGCAAGTTCTAATTTTTATGAGATTGAAACTAATGAGATATGTGACCTAGATTCCCAAATCTATGATCAAGTTCAAATTCTCGAATCATTATTGACTCCTGTTTTGTTACCCGACTTAGGTAATATTTTAGAGTCAGTTTTGATTCCACACCTATCATTCCTGAACTTGAATCACCAACATTGAGTCACATTCAATTGTGGGAAAATGATTGTGGACTTGAGTTTCAATTTCTTGACTTGGACCCAATTCTTGAACCTAGCCCGACTCCTGAACCCTTACTTGATTTGAGTTTCTTTCCTGAGTCGGTATTAGTTCCTGAACCGATCATTCTTGAGTCCAAATCAACCATTCTATCAAGTCACATTCTTTTGATTGACATAGGTATAGACTATGACTCTGTGATGATTTTTCAGGACTGGTCATGTAAAGGGAGTAAGTTTCACGAGAGGATCTTCCATGATCCTATTCATTCTGGGGACTGTAAATATGTAAATAAAAAAGAGGTCAATAAAGGTAGGTCCCATGAACTACCACATTATCTTGATTGGGCCGCCTTTCGTGGACCAATTAGACCACCACCGGAACCACACCCTGAGGTAACTTCTGCCTTCCCTTGTTCTTTTTCATGCATATATGCATTTATTCATACATTGAGGACAATGCATGAGATAAGTGTGGGGGTAGGCTTTACTAACATACTAACATAGTAATAAACGCGGCCTTAGTAGTGAACTCAATGTTTTGATCGAGATTTTACCTGCACACAAAAATAAAGATGTTAGATTTAGAAGTAGTTGTGCAAGGTTCTCAATTCTAATCCGCGGTAGCAGTGGCTATGCGGGTCGTGATCCTCTGGGAGGGACTAGCGATGGAAGCTTTGTCAATAAGTTATCTCTAATGTTTTTTATTAGTTATGATGATATTTACAATGAAGTGTGAAAGAAATTGAGAATATGGTAGTGTGAGATCTAAACTAAAGAAATAAAAAGAAAGAAACTATAACACGTACAAACCTCTTCTACCTTGCTTACCTTTAATCTATTTGCGACGACTTACTCTGTCTTGGAAGGCGTGCAAGTATGGCGTATAGGATTGTCCACCTTCGCTACCTACACTATGAAAAGAAAAGACAATCTAAAGAAGGATTGTTCATCTCCATAGGCCATCAAGTGCTCTTCTTTGGCTAGGCAGTCTCGAAGCAATCAGATCTCACGGTTCACAAAACATTAGAGAGAAATAACAATAGAAGAAAACAAAAACTGAGATACACAAGAATCAAAAAGAACATAACATAATAAAAAAGAACGAACCTCGATTCGATTTATTTAACAATGGCAGAAAAGCAAAACTTACACCGATTGTCACCCTCAGTATTAGTAGATCTCCTTCCTCCATGAGAACATCATCTCCTCTCAGTTTACAAAAAGGAAAAATAGAAATTACAAAAGAGAAAAGAAAATCTAACTAGAAGAAGAAAAACCTAAAACCCTAGATTTGGCCCTCTGGCTCTGCCTCTGGACGCCCCTTCTCTGTTGCTCTGCAGGGGTATTTATAGGAGATATAGGAAGTAAAGTCCCAGTACAACTCCTCAACGAAAACGCATCGCCAACCGCCTCAGGATTGCCGCGGAATCGGGAAATTTGCCGCGGAAACGCGGCACTTTTGTAGCCAAATGCCACGCGCTTTCTCGCGTGGCATCCTCTGGTCCGTCCATCTGGGTTTATCCTTCTGAAAATTGTATCCTGACTCTTTATTTTGAGATTTAGACATAACTTGGGAAGCAAGTTACCTAGATCCCAAATCTTTTCCACGAATTTCCTTCTCTTCTTTTAGCTTTTATCCTCATCCCGCAAGTGTTTAGGGTTGAATAGAAGTCTATCCTTCCCTCTTCTTTGTATTTGCAACTTTGGCCCTTGTGTATTTGCAATTTTGACAATTAATATTTGCACTTTTGCACTTGGGCTTGAATATGGGCTTTTGGGCTTCTTTTAGGCTTTTATTTCTTTATTTTTTAATTACCCAAGGCCTGCACACAATAAATAATAAAACATTAGTAATAGTGCATAATTATAATAATAAATATGAAAATATGATAGTAAATGTAGTAATAAATATGTACTTTTTACTACCTATCACACCCCCACACTTATCTTTTTGCTCGTCCTTGAGTAAAAATCAAAGAAAAAGAAAAAGAAAAGAAAAATTAATCTAACCTAACTAACTTTCGTAGGAATCACGGTTGCACTTAGCATGTGCAACAAGCCGTTAAACCCTTGGTTACCCTAGAGGACGAGTGTTGTCTCGCGAGGGTTTTCAGCGGATTACACCCACAAAATCCATAAAAAGGAAATATTTGAAATACTTTTGAAAAGACTAAGTAGTCTATAAGTTATAGGATTATCATTTTTATTCATTCTTAGACTTAGTCTTTATAAAGTAAATTGTTATCCATTTTAGGTAAGGGTCAAAATTGAACTTCTAATATAGTCTTTTTCGTTACCAAAAATCATATGCATCCTTATGAATTTTTACTAGGAATTCCTTAATTTGGACTCTCATGCCTCTTTATTATTATATATATATTTTATTTTATTTTTTTCTTTTTTTTTAATATGTATAACTCATCTAATTTTCTTTCGTGTAAGCATCAAGGCTTCTTGAGGCCCTCATACCTAACTAATTGACTATTAGATGTGTTAATACATATATATTATTTCTCAGTTTTCTTTGGCTTTCTAATCCACCCATGTAGCGAACTTAAAGTCGGTGGCTCCCAAACCGGTCGGTTTTAGGGCACCAGGTGAGAAAATACCTCGCGGACTCAAATTCGAGTGAACTAGGCCACAAAACTAAGGGCTTTATTTTATTTATTACTCACCTTTAGGCGTGAATACTTATGCTTCTTGAGGCACATGTATCCAGCTTAATTGGTGAAATTTTTTTTTTTAGACACATTTTTTTTTATGAGGCACAAGGGTCTTTGTCTTAAAATCCTAGATATGCATTAGGTATGCACATTTCATTAAGGTAAAAATTAAGACTAACTACTTATTCAATTTCTCCTCCTATACCTAAAATTCAACAATTTATTTATTTTTACCAAGTTTTTAGAAATCCTAATCATGATTTTCCTAATTCTTAAGACTAACTTAGATTTCTTTCAAAAGATAAGTCAAAATATTATCCTTTTTATAAGTATTTTTTTTTAGAATTTTTTTTTAATTAGCAAATTTTTTTGTTAGTTTCTACCTATGTTAGTATGTTAGTAAAGCCCACCCCCACACTTATCTCATGCATTGTCCTTAATGTATGAATGAATGCATAAATGCATGAAAAGAACAAGGGAAGGCAGAAGTTACCTCAAGGTGGTGGTTCCGGTGGTGGTCTAATTGGTCCCCGAAATGCGGCCCGATCTACTTTTTTGTGGAATTCGGGGGAACCCACCAGAAATCTTTTTGTATAACCCACTAAAATAATGTCTGTATTAACATTTTTTAAAATTTCACCCCATCAAATTTCCATAATTCATAATTATTTTCAGAGTCAATTGTGTCAACCGCCTTGTCCCAAAATGGAGTGTGAAAAGATGGAATGCTTGACTTGGACATGGGAAGTACGGGAACGAATACCGACTCAGGAAAGAAACTTAAATCAAGTAATGGTTCAGGAGTCGGGCTAGGTTCAGGAAGTGGGTCCAAATCAATAAGTTGAAGCTCAAGTCCACAATAATCCTCCCACAATGGAATGTGACTCAATATTGGTGATTCAAGTTCAGGAATGATAGCTGTGGGAATCAAGACTGACTCTAAAAGATTACCTAAGTCGGGTAACAAAACAGGAGTCAATAATGATTCGGGAATTTGAACTTGATCACAGATTTGAGAATCTAGGTCACATATCTCATTGGGTTCAATTTCATAAAAATGAGAACTTGCCAATTTATCCATGGGACTTTCAAAATTGCACAATTGGTCAAGTTCAGTATGATCATCAAAAATGGGTGATTCAAATTCATGTTGAATTGGCACAGGATCCAATGTTGACTCGGGAAAAGTAAAATCAGGTGGAGACACCGGAGTCATTATTTAATCAGGAAGTAAAATTGAATCACCAAGTGGGAGATCATGATCATATTCATGCTCAAGTTCTATTTCAGGAAAGAAAAAACTTGCCAAGTTATCAAAGTTTGAAGTTTCGGCAAGTTCACATGATGGCACTGAATTAGAATCTTGTTGTCCAAAGCAACTTGGTTCATCGGCTCTAACAGAATGGTTAACCATATCAGAAATGGCCGAACGGTGAGAACGTAAAGATTGAACCATCAAATCTATCTCACGATCACGGGCTAATCTAGCCTGAGTCATGGCTGCAAGCATCCTTTCATAGTTGATAGGTGCATCATGTTGTGATTGGACTTGAAATGATGAAGTGTAATCATGATGAAGTTGTGAGTCGGTGGACTCATGCATAATCATGTCTGCGATTGATGGTAATTGTTGCTTGGACTCATGCATTCTTATCATTTCCCCGATAGATGGTATTCTATTCTGAATGGGTGGATCAGAGTATGACTCTTGGGAATATTGTGGACAAGGTGGAGACGGAGGACAAGTCGGTTGAAAATTGGACTCGGGGGAAACAAAACCCCATGAACTCTGTGAAGAGTTGAAAGTATGAAAATTATGGTCATAAGATGGGGGGTATGGGTTATATTCATTCGGATAAGACCATTCCGGCACACTAGGTTGGTCAAAGTTGTGATATGCCGGGTTGGTAATATCCGAAAAATAGTTAGGTGTGTAATATGGATTAAAATTGGAAAAATTATTATTATATGCCATATCACACCAACATAACAAAGAAAAAGAAAACAAACAAATAAACAAACAAAAAAAAAAAAAAAATTCTAACCTAAGTTAGGGTAGACCTATGACCTAGACGACTCCTAACTGGTTAGACTGTCCACGGGAGGTAGGGTGCAGACTTTGACCACAAGTTAATCAGCCAGGTCAGGGCAAGAGTGGTGGGAGGTTTTCCGTCAAAGACGTTCCTTAATTAAATAACCACCAATTTTCGGGCTTTCGGCCCTCAATCCCCTTCCTAGACACTGATTTGGCAGGAGTCAACTTCTAGCACTGTTCCCCCTTAGGATAATCTCCTAACTGAGTCCGAGATGTCCCTAGGGCCAACGTCTACTAATTTTAAGTTAGGCTTGGGTTAGTGAGTGCTTGGGATATGATTTTTGGGCTAAGGAAGGGTGATGAAATCCCCACCTTATCTTGTTAATGGGTTATGCCCTTAGAATAAATTTGTGCAAGTGAACAAAATATGTAAATAAGATTCACTCAAAGCATCAACCAAGAGATGAGTCCTATTCTACATGCAATGCGAACGTACCTTGCTCCAGCACTCTTCAACAGTAAAATAAAGTAATTGAAAAGACACGTGCCTAATATGCAAACGTCTAATCAATTTTTATCATTAACAACAAATATTTTACTATTGAATTAATTAGTAGTAAGCAGGGTTATCACAGAACAAATTTTAACAGAGCAGAAAGCAGATATTACAATTTTCAGCAACCTGTAGAAAAATTGATCAGTAGTTCACTGCTACTGCTGCGGAACCGCGGCTATTGCCGCGTTTGCGCGGCAAAGTAACAGGCGCTGCTGCTCTGCCTTCGAGGGCAGAGGCACAGAGTTGCTATATGTCCACTTCTGCTGCTGTTTTTCTATTCTCCAAACCTGCAAACAGAAAAGAATAAAAGAATTAGTTAATAATTTTTTTTTTTTTAGAGAAAAACTTACCGTCCCTCCCGGCAACGGCGCCAATGTTTTGATCGAGATTTTACCTGCACACAAAAATAAAGATGTTAGATTTAGAAGTAGTTGTGCAAGGTTCTCAATTCTAATCCGCGGTAGCAGTGGCTATGCGGGTCGTGATCCTCTGGGAGGGACTAGCGATGGAAGCTTTGTCAATAAGTTATCTCTAATGTTTTTTATCAGTTATGATGATATTTACAATGAAGTGTGAAAGAAATTGAGAATATGGTAGTTTGAGATCTAAACTAAAGAAATAAAAAGAAAGAAACTATAACACGTACAAACCTCTTCTACCTTGCTTACCTTTGATCTGTTTGCGACGACTTACCCTGTCTTGGAAGGCGTGCAAGTATGGCGTATAGGATCGTCCACCTTCGCTACCTACACTATGAAAAGAAAAGACAATCTAAAGAAGGATTGTTCATCTCCATAGGCCATCAAGTGCTCTTCTTTGGCTAGGCAGTCTCGAAGCAATCAGATCTCACGGTTCACAAAACATTAGAGAGAAATAACAATAGAAGAAAACAAAAACTGAGATACACAAGAATCAAAAAGAACATAACATAATAAAAAAGAACGAACCTCGATTCGATTTATTTAACAATTGCGGAAAAGCAAAACTTACACCGATTGTCACCCTCAGTATTAGTAGATCTCCTTCCTCCATGAGAACATCATCTCCTCTCAGTTTACAAAAAGGAAAAATAGAAATTACAAAAGAGAAAAGAAAATCTAACTAGAAGAAGAAAAACCTAAAACCCTAGATTTGGCCCTCTGGCTCTGCCTCTGGACGCCCCTTCTCTGTTGCTCTGCAGGGGTATTTATAGGAAATATAGGAAGTAGAGTCCCAGTACAACTCCTCAACGAAAACGCATCGCCAACCGCCTCAGGATTGCCGCGGAAATGGGAAATTTGCCGCGGAAACGCGTCACTTTTGTAGCCAAATGCCACGCGCTTTCTCGCGTGGCATCCTCTGGTCCGTCCATCTGGGTTTATCCTTCTGGAAATTGTATCCTGACTCTTTATTTTGAGATTTAGATATAACTTAGGAAGCAAGTTACCTAGATCCCAAATCTTTTTCACGAATTTCCTTCTCTTCTTTTAGCTTTTATCCTCATCCCGCAAGTGTTTAGGGTTGAATAGAAGTCTATCCTTCCCTCTTCTTTGTATTTGCAACTTTGGCCCTTGTGTATTTGCAATTTTGACAATTAATATTTGCACTTTTGCACTTGGGCTTGAATATAGGCTTTTGGGCTTCTTTTAGGCTTTTATTTCTTTATTTTTTTAATTACCCAAGGCCTACACACAATAAATAATAAAACATTAGTAATAGTGCATAATTATAATAATAAATATGGAAATATGATAGTAAATGTAGTAATAAATATGCACTTTTTACTACCTATCACAGACATTGTTAATAAAAATAGGTAGAAACTAACAAAAAAATTGCTAATAAAAAAAATGTTATAAAAAGGACAATATTTTGACTTACCTTAATGAAATGTGCATACCTAATGCATATCTAGGATTCTAAGACGAAGACCTTTGTGCCTCATATAAAAAAAAAAGAAAAAAAAATCACTAATTAAGCTGGATACATGTGCCTCAAGAAGCATAAGTATTCATGCCTAAAGGTGAGTAAATAAAATAAAGTCCTTAGTTTTGGGGCCTAGTTCACTCGAATTTGAGTCCGCGGGGTGTTTTCTCACCTGGTGCCCTAAAGCCAACCGGTTTGGGAGTCATCGACTTTAAGTTCGTTACATGGGTGGATTAGAAAGCCTAAGGAAATTAAGGAAAAATTACTTATATATGTACTAACACATCTAATAGTCAATTAGTCAGGTATGAGGGCCTCAAGAAGCCTTGATACTTATACGAAAGAAAATTAGATGAGTTATACATATCAAAAAAAGTATATATAAATAAATAAAAAATAAAGAGGCATGAGAGTCCAAGCTAAGGAATTCCTAGTATAAATTCATAAGGATGCATATGATTTTGGTAACGAAAAAGACTATACACAAATTCAATTTTGATCCTTACCTAAATTGGATAACAATTTACATTATAAAGACTAAGTCGAAGAATGAATAAAAATGATAATCCTAAAACTTATAGACTACTTAGTCTTTTCAAAAGTATTTCAAATATTTCCTTTTTATGGATTTTGTGGGTGTAATCCGCTGAAAACCCTCACGAGACAACACTCGTCCTCTAGGGTAACCTAGATGTTTAACGGCTTGTTGCACATGCTAAGTGCAACCGTGATTCCTACGAAAGTGAGTTAGGTTAGATTAATTTTTCTTTTTCTCTTTGATTTTTACTCGAGGACGAGCAAAAAGATAAGTGTGGGGGTGTGATTGGTAGTAAAAAGTGCATTTTTATCATCATATTTACCATCACATTTTCATATTTATTCATATAATTCTGCACATTTATTAATATTTTATGATTTATTGTGTGCAGGCCTTGAGTTCTTATTTTAATAAAGAAATAAAAGCCTAAAAGAAGCCCAAAAGCCCATATTCAAGCCAAAGTGCAAAAGTGCAAATATTAATTGTCAAAATTGCAAATACACAAGGGCCAAAGTTGCAAATACAAAGAAGAGCGAAGGATAGACTTCTATTCAACCCTAAACACTTGCGGGATGAGGATAAAAGCTAAAAGAAGAGAAGGAAATTTGTGGAAAAGATTTGGGATTTAGGTAACTTGCTTCCCAAGTTATATCTAAATCTCAAAATAAAGAGTCAGGATACAATTTCCAGAAGGATAAACCGAGATGGACGGACCAGAGGATGCCACGCGAGAAAGCGCGTGGCATTTGGCTACAAAAGTGTCGTGGTTCCGCGGCAAATTTCCCGTTTCCGCGGCAATCCTGAGGCGGTTGGCGATGCGTTTTCGTTGAGGAGTTGTACTGGGACTCTACTTCCTATATCTCCTATAAATACCCCTACAGAGCAACAGAGAAGGGGCGTCGAGAGGCAGAGCCAGAGGGCCAAATCTAGGGTTTTAGGTTTTCTTCTTCTAGTTTAGATTTTCTTTTCTCTTTTGTAATTTCTATTTTTCCTTTTTGTAAACTGAGAGGAGATGATGTTCTCATGGAGGAAGGAGATCTACTTGTACTGAGGGTGACAATCGGTGTAAGTTTTGCTTTTCCGCCATTGTTAAATAAATCGAATCGAGGTTCATTCTTTTTTATTATGTTATGTTCTTTTTGATTCTTGTGTATCTCAGTTTTTGTTTTCTTCTATTGTTATTTCTCTCTAATGTTTTGTGAACCGTGAGATCTGATTGCTTCGAGACTGCCTAGCCAAAGAAGAGCACTTGATGGCCTATGGAGATGAACAATCCTTCTTTAGATTGTCTTTTCTTTTCATAGTGTAGGTAGCGAAGGTGGACGATCCTATACGCCATACTTGCACGCCTTCCAAGACAGGGTAAGTCGTCGCAAACAGATCAAAGGTAAGCAAGGTAGAAGAGGTTTGTACGTGTTATAGTTTCTTTCTTTATATTTCTTTAGTTTAGATCTCACACTACAATATTCTCAATTTCTTTCACACTTCATTGTAAATATCATCATAACTAATAAAAAACATTAGATATAACTTATTGACAAAGCTTCCATCGCTAGTCCCTCCCAGAGGATCACGACCCGCATAGCCACTGCTACCGCGGATTAGAATTGAGAACCTTGCACAACTACTTCTAAATCTAACATCTTTATTTTTGTGTGCAGGTAAAATCTCGATCAGTGTGACAATCCCAAAATAATCTACCTTTATCATCTAGGTTTTGACAAAATCAACTAAAAAATTCTAACTAAAAAGAAAAATACAAATCTTGAAAGTCTTCATTCTTAATTGATCCTGGAGCGCTTCTATTGTGCTGGGCTCGGGGATCCAAATCTTTGTGGCGTCCAAAAGTGTGAGTCTTGTGTTGGAGCCGTCAAATTCCCTATAATTTTTACCTAAAACTTATTTAAACAAACTTTTTAAAAACATAACTAAATATGGTTTGTTATCATCAAAATGTCGGGCTAATGGCCATTGGGCCAACAATCTCCCCATTTTTGATGATGACAAAACATATAGAGTTATCACAAATATTTTGGGTGGAGACTTCAAGTGAAGCTCCCCCTTAACTCATGCATACAAAAAAAATGATCATGATAAGAGATACATATGCATAATCTAGGCATATAGGATAAAGAAATGATACACATGCCAACCATCTATGCATACCAAAAATACAAAATTTTTATAGATGTATGCATACATGGTTACCTCCATCCATTCAATACCACCAATCTCCAAAATAAGTGAATGAGGTAATAAAAGTATAAGCACAAATTACAATCAATCACATATGCCATAATATAAAAGAGAACATAACTGTCATAGATAAACACATGTTCATACATGTCATAAAACATAATACATGTCCACACTACATGTCCAAAACAAAATACATAAAAGATCAACTACAACCCAAAATAGCAAAATAGCAAAATAGCATAATAGCCCAAAAGTCTCTCCCCCTTTTTGACATCATCAAAAGAGGGGGTCACTCCTCATCCTCATCAGAACCATCCTCATCAGAAGCATCCTCATCATCCTCATCCGAATTATCATCATCTGAATCATCCTCATCCGAATCCTAGGAAGCAGCAGGCTGAGGTGGAGAGGAAGGAGCAGCAGCAGTCCTGGCTGGAAATGGAGGGTCGACGGTAGGAAGAGGCCTCGCATGAGCAGTGGGAATAGGAGCAGACCACTCACGCCTCAAGTAAATATCGTCAAGACGTGACTCCATGTAGCGGATGGAATCACAGATATAGCTCATGTCGTTCTCCAAATTCTGGTAGCGAGACATCTCCTCAGAAATCTGCTAATGATGAGCAGTCAGCTCAGCAGAGATATGCTCCCGAATCTGAGTAAAAAGAGCAGCATAGGGATCGGGAGGAGCAGACGATCCAGAAGAGGAGCCAGGCAAATGAACAACAGGATGGACAGGAGGCGGCGGAGGAGCAGGAGGGTGCTCCCTGACACGCATCCTCTTGAGAAGGATGCTGTTCAGATCAACAGAGGGTTCTATAGATTGCTCATTTGAGAGATTGAAATTGAGTTGTTTGAGCAGATAGGTGATGAACATCCCAAAAGGCAAATGCCAGTAGGGACAAGGAGACTGTCGGAGGTCATGACACTGATAATGAGCTTGGGGATATTGACTCTAATGCCTCGCAGAAGGCAATAGATAAGCAATGGAGCAGATCCCCTGGCGTGACTGTACTCTCCCGATTTAGGCAGGAGGTTGTAAAATACTATTTTGGCTAATACTTGAGAAATAAGAGTGTAGCGTCTTACTTCCTCATTCCTAACCAAACCAGGATTGTCATCACCATGAGGCAATGTGGAAGCGGTGAGGGCAGACTCACCGTCCGGATAAAACAAAATTATGAAGATCTAGGTTAAAAATATCTTCACCCTCACAGGAAAGATGAAGATGATGGGCAAATTCTTGGAGAGAGATATCTATATCTTTTCCTATAACTCTAGATCGAATCTGATTAGACTCAAAAGACAGATTTGAGTAGAAATAATGAACAAGAGAGGGTTAAACAGGCTCCCTAATTGAAAGAAAATTTTCTAGGGAATTAGCTCGTAAAATGGGGGCTAAGTTAAGGTGTTCAAAGTCATTAATAACCACACTTCGCCCAGAGATAATAGACCTAGTAGAAATCAGAATGTGTCTACAGGAAGCATGAGAAGACACAAAAAGGGATGAGTGTGAAGAGGCTTGAGGAGCTTTCCCTTTCTCTGATCGTGTCCTCTTAGACATTTTTGAGAAAAATCAATATAGGGGCTAGATCTAAACAAGATAATCAATATGAAGGCTAGATCTACACAAAGATTAGGGAATTGAAGCAAGGAAATAGAAGGATTTAGATATGAAATTAAAGCAAAAAATATGGAGGATTATACCTTGAAATTTTGGAGAAATTATGGAGAAAATATGACAAAACCCTTGAAAGATGTGAAGATCCAGGCCTAAAACAGTAGATCTGAGGAATTTTGGGAAGGATCTAGGGTTTAAAGGAGTTGGAGAGGGTTAGAGGGGTGTTAGGGTTTTGAAAGAGAGGAGGGAGAAGAGAAGTCGGTGGTGGAATGAGAAGAAAAGAGAGTTAGGGCTTTAAATAGTTCGGGTGAAAAAACTGGGTCCCCGTCGCCCGGTTGACCGGGTCGGTCGACCGGCGGAAACAGAGAGCAAGTCTCTTTCAGTCGGCCGACAAACCCGGTCGACCGGCTATGGGAATAAAATAAAAATTGTATTTCAGGCCAGAACGGTCGGCCGCTCCTGTCGACCGTGCCTATGACAGGCCATATCGGTCGACCGGGTCGGTCGACCGGTCTTGCCCAAAACAAAACAGTGAGCAAGCCAGTTTAAAAAAAATTTTAATTTTAAATAATCATTACTACAAACATGTGTATCTATTACAAGGATGTTAAAATACTTTAATCATTCTTGTTATGAAATACAACAAAAAAAATTTATTTTTATTGTTATTAAATATTTATTCTTATTTCTTAATAAAGCAATAAATTAGAGATGTTGAAACCGAATACCCTGTGAAGGGTTCTGAACTTCTCCTCGTCATTCCTCTAGATAAGAGTTGAGGCGCGCAATTGCTATCTCTATTTATTAGCTCTAAATAACTTTTTGTTTTGACAAAATTTATATACAACTTTTAACAAAATGTGGACAAAAATTATATGGCATAGAAACATGTATATATATAAACATGGCATAGGTATAGACACAATAGAAATGTAAGTCTACACATATCGCAATAACACAAGAGTAAACTAGCAATCCTATCTATATATAAAAGAAAACTTTTATGTGGAGAAATTACCAAACCAAGGGCATTCTCCAAAATGGGTGCCTCTAAGATAGTGATGCAAGCGACAATGTGTTCGTTGAGCGTTGATGCATCCACCACCCGGGCACCATCTCCCCCTAAGTCTTGGAGGATGACGACCCACCTGTATCAATTATTTTTGGTGTGTCTTTTGGTACCCAAATCTTTTTGGGTCCTATAGGGTTGTATCTTGTCGAACCCAAATATTTTTGTTTAAAATGTTTAGCTCAGCATAACAAATTTTTCTAAATGGCCTTTGCGGCCACAATGAGTGCATGTATAAATTCTACCACTACTATACATAAAAGCATGTTTATGTGTGTGTGCATGTTTTTGTGATTTAGATGCATGGTGATGATGAGTGTGCTTTCCTTGGGGTATTCCTTTGGGAAACCTAGATGCAAGTTTGTTCATGTCAAAAGCACACTTCTTTAAAGTAGTATCCAAAACTTCAACTCGCTTTTGAATCTTTAGAAATTCATTTTTGTTGCAAGTGGAAATTGGACTTTTTCCTTTACAAGATATTTTATAATTTTCAAAATCCTTTTTCATCTTTTCAAAGGAATTTTCTAAATCATTTTTCTCTTTTAAAACAATATCAAATTTATTCTTAAGAGAATCATTTTCCTTTTTCAACTTCTTATTTTGAGCTTGTGAAATTTCATATCTACTTTGTAGTTCTTCAAAAAATGTGCAAGCTCATCCATGGTTAAATCATCATCATCTATAGAGTTTTCTAGGTATACCTTTGTAGCTTCCTTACCTTGTGCTATGAAGCACATGTGTGCGGCGTCGATCTCCTCTTCGGATTCTGACTCCGTGTCATCCCATGTGGCCACCGTTGCCTTCTTCTTCTTTGGCCCGTTCTTGGAGGTAGTAGCTTGTAGAGAGGGGCACTCGGCTATGAGGTGTCCTATCTTCTTGCAATGATAACAAGGACCCGGTTCCTCTCTCTTTCTTTCAAATCTCCCTTGAGGTTTCCCTCTTCGGAAGTTACTTTGTCTACCCTTCTTGTAAAACATTTTGCCCACCTTCCTTATGAGCATGGCAAAGTCTTCATCGTAGTCCTCCGATGAATCTTCCTCATCATGGGTGGATGGAACAGCTTTGAAAGCGAGGGCTTTCTTCTTTGGTGCCTCCCTTTCTTCTCTAACTTTCATCTCCATCTCATGGGTTTTGAGATTGCCGATGAAGCTGGAGAAGTCCATCTCCTCCCTATTGTTGAGCTCCTTGAGGGTGGTTGCCTTCACTTCCCAAGATTTGGGAAGAGCTCGAATGACCTTCCGGATCTTTTGGTCATTATCAATCGTTTCAACTAAAGAAGATAGAGCATTAGTTATCTTGGTGAAACGGGTGAGCATGTCATCAATGCATTCATTTTCAAGCATATAAAAATTCTCATATTGAGAATGAAGCAAGTCAATTTTAGATCTCTTGACTTGAGACGTTCCCTCATGAGTCATAATGAGAACATTCCAAACTTCAAATGTCGATTTACAATTAATGATGCGTGAGAGGTCATCTTCATTTAAGGCTTGGGTTAATGCATATTGGGCTCTAGCATTGGCCTTATAGTCCTTAGTGGTATCTTCGGACCATGATCTCTCATCGGTGAGGGGTTCAATAAATTCTTTGGTGATGGCCCTAGCAACTCTAACTCCTAGAGATTTAAGGAAAAGGTTCATCTTGACCTTCCAAATGGGGAAGTTCAAGCCATCAAATTTAGGTGGGGACTTGATGCTAGAAAGATCAACGGATGCCATGGAAACAAGTAAGATGCACAACAAGTAAAAATGCAACAAATAGATATAGCCAAATATGAGGATCTCCCTAAGGTGGTTAAACCAAATGTAAGGGTTAGGCTCTGATACCAATTGAAATCACCTAGAGGGGGGTGAATAGGTGATGGCTATACTAATGGACCAATAATGCGGATTAAAAAACAATTTAAATAATCAGCACACTTAAAAGAACTTGCAAGTATGTAGACAAGTAATAAAGCAAGTAAAGGAGAGATAAAGTTTAGAGAAAAGTGGACAATCGCAAACACAAAGATTTTTTCGAGGTTCGAGCCACGCTCTATGTCCCCGCCTTCAAACACGATGAAGGATTTCCACTATTGGTGACCCCACCGGATAGTCAATACAAGGACACACTTGTCCTATCTCTCGCGGTGCCGCAACACCCACTTGGAGAACACTTGCTCGCTTGTGGCCGATGCCTCTACAACTTCTCACAATGAGGAATGGTAATCAAACACTTGATCACAAACAAAGATGCTCACTTGCACAACCCTACAACCAAGATGATGAGATGATACTATGGGATTGTGTAGTGCACAAAAAGACTAAAGAGAAGTAGAGAATTGCTTCAAGTAAAAAGGGTTTGAAATTTTGGCTCAAAGGAAATCTTTTGCTAAAAGCTAAACTTTTGAAAACTTGGATTTTTAACTTGTAAATCTTGTAAAACTTGATTACCTTAGTTGTAGAATACTCCCACTATTTATAGGGGATGAAAAATGACTTACTAAGGTCAAAAGAGTCGTTGGGAGAAACCCAACAAAAATTGAGTCAGAAAAATATAGCTGTTGGAGTCTGTCAGAACTTTCTAACTGAAGCCGGTCGACCGGGCCAGTCGACCATCAACGGTCGGATTTCCAACCGTTGAGAAGCCGGTAGGCTGGGACGGTCGACCGAGGTCTCAACCAGAGAGTGAAACTCTCTGTCGGTCGACCGGGGAAAAACAGAGAGCACAGCAATTGCTCCCGGTCGATAGGCGGTCGGCCGATGTGCACACATGCACAGTGGTGCATGTCGGTCGACCGTCTCGGTCGACCGACAGAGCAATTCTGCTCTGCCAGCGGTCGACCGGACACAGGAAAAAACTGTTTTCCCAAAGGCTGTTTTGAAGAAGGAAATTTTGATATGAAAACTTTGGATTGGGAATTTACAAAATGAAGTTCTAGGCTTATAAATAACATAGTGTGATATAGATCAACACCAAAAAATGTTTGAACTTAATTTTGATGAAAATCCCTTTTTCTAAATGAAAGCCGGTTTTTCCTAAAAACTTGTTTTTCTAAACATGATGTTCCAAACTTGTTTTTCAAAAACTAGGTTGGAAATTTTTGAATAAAATTTGTTTGAAGGCATGAAACAATACCAAAAGTGTGTGTGTGACAATCCCAAAATAATCTACCTTTATCATCTAGGTTTTGACAAAATCAACTAAAAAATTCTAACTAAAAAGAAAAATACAAGTCTTTAAAGTCTTCATTCTTAATTGATCCTGGAGCGCTTCTATTGTGCTGGGCTCGGGGATCCAAATCTTTGCGGCGTCCAAAAGTGTGAGTCTTGTGTTGGAACCGTCAAATTCCCTATGATTTTTTCCTGAAACTTATTTAAACAAACTTGTTAAAAACATAACTAAATATGGTTTGTTATCATCAAAATGTCGGGCTAATGGCCTTTGGGCCAACAGAAACAATAATATCTAGTTTAACAGATATTCACATGCAATACGGTGTCAAGTGTATCGGTAGGTCGGTAATGGTGACAATGTAATAGGAACCATGTCTGGTATAATGAGTAAGCGTGTATCAGTGTACATGTAGCGGTATTGCATAACCATAATAGATGTCCATGATGTGATTGATGTAATAAAAAACATGTGGAATAGATATATCTAACCATTTAAATAATTCTTACAATATTTAATAAAATGAAATTCCTTTAATTGATCATTTATCACTTATATTTTATATTAAATCATGAAGCAGATGGAGGCATTATTTTATTATTTATGTTTACTAAAATATCATGCATATTCTTATTACAAAATATGACTTCTCAATAATAAAGTTATTAATTAACATGTAACGTGATTTACACGTAATCACAATTGATTAAATAAAGCAACTAGTCCATGTTACTAAACCTGATAAAATATAATTTGTAAAAGAAAAATACTCATAAAATAGCCATGAGAAGGTAGCTCTCTTTCCCACGATCGCAACGGTTTCATAAGCATCCAAATCGGACTCTGGATGCTCCAGATATTGCCCGAACACTAAAGTCAATAAAATATGTTAAATATGTAATAAATATGTTAAAATTTTAAATGTTATAAATTAACAGGGGATTTTTTATAATTTTATCTTTCTCCATATAGGGTAGGGTTTGGCCTGATAGTGGGTCTGGTTTAGATGCATAACCCAAACCCAATTAACTTAATTGTAAATGGGTTGTGGGTTAACGGGTTTGGTTTTAAGCTATTGGGTTTAAACCCATTGGAGAGAAAGAGAGAGAGAGAACGAGAGAGAAAGGGGACAGGGCAGTGCAGCCGTGCGCTGCCCTGGTGATTGGTCGCTAATGTTGCATATTTAATATCATATGTCCATACTTATTATAGAATAAAAGCCTGCATTGTCCTAATTAATTGTTTGATTTATTTGCAGGCCCAATCTTTAAGGAGTTGAAGAGAAATGAGCCCAAAGCCCACCAAAATTCTGAATTAAATCAGAATTAATTCGCACTCACTAAATCAGGGCAAAATCAAGAGGTTGAAACCGGTTGAGAAGAATCCTCTCAGGATCGATCGGTTAAAGCCAAGAATCCAAGGTCATTTCGTCAGAATCCTGGACCCAAACGAAGAAACAAACTAAAGATAAAGGCAGAGAAACTCCCAGAGAAACCCCCCAACAGGGTGTGGCCATCTGGCCACACCCTGGCCGCAGAAACGCGGCCCAAGCCGCGTTTCCACGGCTTTGTTGGGGAGTTAGGGGGAGCGTTTGCTCCCCTGACCTCCCTGGGATCCTATAGATGTGGGTTATGCCTATAAAAGGGTATTCTTTGCGCTGAAAAATGGACGCCAATGCAGAGTTAGGATTTTAGACTAGTTTTCCATTTCTTAGTTTAGGTTTCTCTTTTCTTTTTATGTAAATTATATGTAAGCTTAGGTTAGAAGATGATTCATGTAAGTAAGAGAGAGAGGCATATGTTGAGAGTGACACCAATGTACCCTCCTCCTTTCTTTCATTGTTTCAAGCAATAAAGGTAAACTTTTGTTTATGTTCTTATCTTTACTTTCCTTTTCTTTTACTTTCTTCTTCCTCTTCTACTTTACCTCGTTTGTTTTTGTTGAGTTTACAAGTGAATTCCAAAGCAAGTATAACTAAGCTACGTGAGAGCCAGCGATAGTTCATGAAGACGTTCTCCTCTTCCAAGCTCCGCATCACTTCGATCTTGATATGCTTGACGATATAATGTGCACGGGGACTGAGCTCGAGTTTATGATCTATGCGTTGAACGCCTCCGAAGCAAAAAGGTAGAACTTGCAAATGGTTTCCAGGTAAGTCATCAATTAAACTAGGTAAGTATTCCTTCCTTTTCTTTCCTTTCTCTCATTTCTGTAAATTATATCACCACCTCTTCCAACTCTTTCTTATCCACTCACTCAATTTGTACATAGTCGCTTTTATTGTTTTCTGATTTTTTCACCTTCTTCATCTTTCATTTTCTTCTAACATAACAGAATTCTCTTTTCCATTTTCTTAACTTAAAACAGAGAAGAACTCTCGTTTTGTTTTCATAACGATTTCAATAAAGAACGTAAACGCTTCTATCGCAAAACCCTCCTTGTGGATCACGACCCGCATAGCCACTTGCTATCGCGGAAGAATTGAGCACTTGCACATCTTCATTCTAAGTTCTGTAGTTTCGTATTTTGTGTGCAGGTTTGGCCTCAATCAAATTTTGGCACCGTTGCGGGGAGGGTAACGTTTTTATTGAAATCTGAATTTTTATTGAAAATTTTTTTTAGAACTAAAACGAATTTTCTTCTCTGTTGCAGGCTATAGGGCAAGCAAAGCAGGAATAAAGGATTGCAGAAACATATAAGTGGTCTTGGGCCTCTGTTCCAGAAAACAGAGACCAAGTACCCTCTGAATTGCCGCGTTTTCTCGGCTTTTGCCGCGTTTCCGCGGTAAGGAAGAGTGCACTACTAACTTTCTTTTTGCAGGGCTGCTTGCTTTGCAAAATTGTAATTTTTTGCAACTTTACTTTTTCTTATATGCCATCACATAAGCCTGCTAATAATCAACAGTAAAACATTTGTTGAAAAGATAAAAAAAATTGATTAGACGTTTGCATTATAGGCACGTGTCTTTTCAATTCATTTATTTTTACTGTTGAAGAGTGCTGGAGCAAGGTACGTATGCATTGCATTTAGCATAGGACTCACTTCTTGGTTGATTTATATCGCTTTGAGTGAATCTTATTTATCTTGTACACTTGCACAAATTGATTTTAAGGGCAATACCCAATAACAAGATAAGGTGGGGATTTAATCACCCTTCCTTAGCCCAAAAATCAGATTCCAAGCACTCACTAACCCAAGCTTAACTTAAAATGAGTAGACGTTGGCCCTAGGGACATCTCGGACTCAATTAGGAGATTATCCTAAGGGGGAAAAGTGTTGGAATTTGACTCCTGCAAAATCAGTGTCTAGGAAAGGGATTAAGGGCCGAAAGCCCGAAGGTTGGTGGTTATTTAATTAAGGAACGTCTTTGACGGAAAACCTCCCACCAACCTTGCCCTGACCTGACTGATTAGCTTGTGGTCAAAGTCTGCATTAGACCTCCCGTGGATAGTCTAATCAGTTAGGAGTCGTCTAGGTCATAGGTCTACCCTAACTTAGATTAGAATTTTTTTCTTTTTCTTTGTTTGTTTATTTGTTTGTTTTTCTTTCTTTTTGTTTGTATTCTATTGTGTGATAAGGATTATAATAATAATTTTTTCAACTTTAATAATAATCCATATTACACATCGAATTCTTTTTCGGATATTACCAACCCGGCATATTATAACTTTAACCAACCTAGTGTGCTGGATTGGTCTTATCCGAATCAATATAACCCATGTCCCCCATCGTATGACTATAATTTCCATAACTATTTCAACTCATCACAGAGTCAGTGGGGATTCACCTACCCCGAGCATAATTTTCAACCAACTTGTCCCCTTTATCCACCTAGTCCACAATATCCCCAAGAGTCATACTCAGTTCCACCAGTCCAAAATAGAAAACCATCAATTTTGGAAAGGAGTATGCGTGAGTCCAAACAACAATCACAAAATCTGATGGACTCACAATTTCACTACCAATTCCAAGACAACACTTCATCTTTTTATCAAAACAATGAATCCATCAATTATGAATAGATGCTTGAAGCCATGACTCATGCTCAAAATGCTAGAAATCGTGACATATATATGATGGTCGAATCTCTACGTTCTCACCGTTTGACCAGTTCTGATGTCACTAGCCATTCTGTTAGAGCCGAAGAGTCATGTAGTTTTGGAAATCAAGATTCCATTTCAGAACAACCATTTGAACTTGCCCAAACTCCAAATGAAATTGATAGTTTGGCAAGTTATCCCTTGCCTGAAATAGAACTTGAAAATGAATATGATCATGAACTAGAACTTAGTGATTCAATTTTACTTCCTGATTCAATAATGACTCTGGTATCTACACCTGATTTCAATCTTTTTCCCGAGTCAACATTGGATCCTGTGTCAATTCATCATGAAATTGAATCACCCATCTTTGATAATCATATTGAACTTGACTAATTTTATGATCTTGAAAATCCCATTGATAAATTGGCAAGTTCTCATTTTTTTGATATTGAACTCAATGAGATATGTGACCTAGATTCCCAAATCTGTGATCCAGTTCAACTTTCTGAATCAATATTGACTCCTGTTTTATTACCAAACTTGAGTAATATTTTCGAGTCAGTTTTGATTCCCCCACCTATCATTCATGAACTTCAATCACCAACATTAAGTCACATTCCATTGTTGAAAAATAATTGTGGACTTGAGTTTCAACTTCTTGACTTAGACCCGATTCTTGAACCAATGTCGACTCCTGAACCTTTACTTGACTTAAGTCACTTTCCTGAGTCAGTATTAGTTCCTGTACTTCCTGAGTCCAAGTCAATCATTCTATCATTTCATACTCCATTCTGGGAGGAGGTGGTTGACAAATTTGACTCCGAAATTAGTTATGGAATTTGGAAATTAGATGGGGTCAAATACTTAATAAAAATCCTTCATGGATACACAATTTTAAAGGGTTATATTAGTGAAATTTCTGGTAGGTTCCTCCGAACCCAAAGAAAAGTCGATTGGGCCGCATTTCGTGGACCAATCAGACCACCACCGGAACCACCACCTTAAGGTAACCATTTTCCTTCCCTTTCTTCTTTTTCATGCATCTATGCATTAATTCATACATTGAGGACAATGCATGAGATAGGTGTGGGGGAGGGTCTAACATAACTTTTCTTTTTCTTTAAGATAAAAAAAATTAACATTTTTCTTTACTTTTAAAAACTTTTTGAAAAATAGAAACAATATTTTGACTTATTTTTGTAAGAAATTAAGTTAATTTTAAGGAATAGGAAAATCCAAATTAGGATTTCTTATACTTGGTCAAAATAAGATTATTTGTTTGATTTTTAGAGTTAGGAAGATAATTTGTCAAAGTAATTTGGTCTTGATCTTTACCTTGATGAAATATGCACACTTCATACACTTACACACTTAGGGTTCAAAAACAAAGATTCTTATGCCTTATAAAAATAAATAAAAAAAAACAAGTCTAATTATTGATTAGCTAGGTGCTTTGGCCTAAGCAAGCCTTAGTATTTATGTGAAAGATGATTAGATAAGTTATAAAAAAAATATATAAAATCCTCTGATTAAGCTGGGTATTTGTGCCTAATAAAGCATAAGTATTCACGCCTAAAAGTGGTTCATATAATAAAATCCTTAGTTTTGTGGCCTTATTTGCTCGAGTCCTTAAGTCCTTGGGGTGTCTTCTCACCCGGTGCCCTAAGACCGTTTGGTTTGGGAGTCATCGATTAAAGGCTCGTTACATGGGCAGGTTAGAAAGCCTAATAGAACTAAGGAATAATACCACCAAAAAAATATATATGTATAAATAAATAAGGCATAAGAGTTAGAGTTAATGAACCCTTAGTCAAAATTTTCATGATCACAAGGTGCATATGACTTAGGGTAAAGTAATAGATTAGATGAGAAGCACAATTTAACTCCTTACCTTGGTTGATAACAAATTTTTGAATAGAGACTAAGTTTAGGAATGAAAAATTCAGTCTTCCTATAACTTATAGATTGCTTCGATCTTACAATTATATTTCAAATATTTTTCTCTTTCAAAATGCCTTTCGAAAATACTAACTCTTTATTTCTCTTTCTTTATGGATTTTGTGGGTGCAATCCGCTGAAAACCCTCACGGGACAAAACTCGTCCTCTAGGGGAAACCTAGAGGTTTAACGGCTTGTTGCACATGCTCAGTGCAATCGCGTGACCTGCGAAAGTGGTCTAATAATCCTTAGTATAGTTTAGTTGTTTTGCTCGAGGACGAGCAAAAGATAGGTATGGGGGTGTGATTGGTCGCTAATGTTGCATATTTAATATCATATGTCCATACTTATTATAGAATAAAAGCCTGCATTGTCCTAATTAATTGTTTGATTTATTTGCAGGCCCAATCTTTAAGGAGTTGAAGAGAAATGAGCCCAAAGCCCACCAAAATTTTGAATTAAATCAGAATTAATTCGCACTCACTAAATCAGGGCAAAATTAAGAGGTTGAAACCAGTTGAGAAGAATCCTCTCAGGATCGATCGGTTAAAGCCAAGAATCCAAGGCCATTTCGTCAGAATCCTGGACCCAAACGAAGAAACAAACTAAAGATAAAGGCAGAAGAAACTCCCAGAGAAACCCCCCAACAGGGTGTGGCCATCTGGCCACACCCTGGCCGCAGAAACGCGGCCCAAGCCGCGTTTCCACGGCTTTGTTGGGGAGTTAGGGGAGCGTTTGCTCCCCGACCTCCCGGGATCCTATAGATGTGGGTTATGCCTATAAAAGGGCATTCTTTGCGCTGAAAAATGGACGCCAATGCAGAGTTAGGATTTTAGACTAGTTTTCCATTTCTTAGTTTAGGTTTCTCTTTTCTTTTTATGTAAATTGTATGTAAGCTTAGGTTAGAAGATGATTCATGTAAGTAAGAGAGAGAGGCATTTGTTGAGAGTGACACCAATGTGCCCTCCTCCTTTCTTTCATTGTTTCAAGCAATAAAGGTAAACTTTTGTTTATGTTCGTATCTTTACTTTCCTTTTCTTTTGCTTTCTTCTTCCTCCTCTACTTTACCTCGTTTGTTTTTGTTGAGTTTACAAGTGAATTCCAAAGCAAGTATAACTAAGCTACGTGAGAGCCAGCGATAGTTCATGAAGACATTCTCCTCTTCCAAGCTCCGCATCACTTCGTTCTTGATATGCTTGACGATATAATGTGCACGGGGACTGAGCTCGAGTTTATGATCTATGCGTTGAACATCTTCGAAGTAAAAAGGTAGAACTTGCAAAAGGTTTCCAGGTAAGTCATCAATTAAACTAGGTAAGTATTCCTTCCTTTTCTTTCCTTTCTCTCATTTCTGTAAATTATATCACCACCTCTTCTAACTCTTTCTTCTCCACTCACTCCATTTGTACATAGTCGCTTTTATTGTTTTTTGATTTTTTCACCTTCTTCATCTTTCATTTTCTTCTAACATAACATAATTCTCTTTTCCATTTTCTTAACTTAAAAAAAGAGAAGAACTCTCGTTTTGTTTTCATAACGATTTCAATAAAGAACGTAAACACTTCTATCGCAAAACCCTCCTTGTGGATCACGACCTGCATAGCCACTTGCTATCGCGGAAGAATTGAGCACTTGCACATCTTCATTCTAAGTTCTGTAATTCCGTATTTTATGTGCAGGTTTGGTCTCAATCACCTGGCAAGGCCGCACCACCCCGTCGACGGCCATAGAGGCGGCCGACGGTAGTTGGCGACGGGGCCAGGCCAGGCCGCCGCCGCCGGTCTAGGTCCGCGCACAGGAAGAGGGGGGAGAAAGAGAGAGGAAATGAAAGAAAAAGGAAAGAAGAAGAAAAAGTAGAGGAGGAGGAGAGAAAGAGGAGAAGGGCGGCCCGGTTGGGGGACGCGGTGGCGCCTCGCCGCCAGCCGTCTGGCTGCGGGTGTGGGTCAGGCCCACCCCTGGCTTGGATTAGAGCAATAAGAGAGGGAGAGAGTGACAGTAAGAAAAGGGAGAAAAGAGAGGGAAGGAAAAGAGAGAGAGAGGGGTTGTTAGAGAGAAATTAGAGAGAGAAGAAGAGAGGGAAATGGTTTATAGAGGAAGAAAAGGAAGGCGGTGGGCTAATGGCGGTGGAGGAGTCTGGAAGAAAGGAGAAGAAAAGAAAAATATATAAAAATAATAATAATAAATGGGCGAATATGACTAGCTCCGAAGGGTTCCCAAAAATTCTATAAATAGAGACTATTACGTGGAGAGGGAATGTGAAATCGGATTCTAGAAATCTTGTTCAGTTTGCAATTTAAAAATTCTGGAGTGTATCACCGATACCGGTCGACACAGGCTTGGCCTGATTTTGAATAAATTCAAAAAAATCTCCAAAAATACCCTAATGTAGAAAATATAATTCTAAAACACATTGTGAAACAGATTCCCAAAATTAAGCTCTATTTGTGAATTAAAAATAGTAGAGCCGATTATTGGTATCGGTCGACACCGACTTTGCAGATTTTTCAAACTAATCCAGAAAATTCTAAAAAATCTATAATATTAGAAAATAATATTTAAAATAGAAATCAACTTAATCTGACTATCAAAAAGGTCAAATCAACTTTATACATCGTATCGAGTACTGATACTATGATACGTACATTAAGGATCAGGGGTTATATTTCTCCCCACCTTACAAAAAATTTCATCCTCGAGATTTCAATTCAGGTGTGAGAACAATATTTACATCCCCAAAGCTTAAATGTTATGGGCCTACGACGCTTCCGCTATGCACTCTGATACATATAGTGAACTCGGGGTGGAGAATTAGGGTTCTGAACTAAAGCTAACAGATTGCACGTGATAGGATGAAGAGAAAGCGAGAAAGAAATCAGATTATTCTGGTTAACATTAGAAGTTAGGGAATAGAAAAGAGTCGAGGAGTGAATTATCAACAAAATGGTAGTCATGTACTCGTCGATGGAATTTCCAAATTCAGATATAGATGAGTTTTACTCTGAATCTGATTGTACTGTTAGTAAGAGCCCGAATATTGATCTAGATAGTTACCCACATCAAGTCATTGATCTCAGTAGTTACCCACATCAGGTTTGAACCTAGGCTCTGATACCACTCTGTAACGCCCCGATCTCGCGGGTACGGGGACGTTATGACGACGTACATACGCAGGGCGAAAATACCCTCACTAGGTACGCTAAGCCTTAATATAAGAAATAGCCTCCATATATACAAGAGTTCTAGCATTAACTAAGTACAAGAATGCCTGCAGAAAGGGGTTAGTGATCATCATGATAGATATGAAAATCAGGATAAATAAGAAAATAGAAACAAATAATGAAAATACCTATGAATCGGGAAAAGGCGACGGTCTCTAACATAATGTCTCGAAAAATATCTAGTGCTATGCAATCTCTGAGCTCTGACCTGGGCACACAAACCCAGAGTCTTCAAAAAGTGACCTAGTGAGTGATAAAATGAAGGAAGCAGTAATATGTACTATAGTAATACAAGTATGATAATAATGTTAGCCCGAAGGCCAATCACTCTAGTTTTGATGATGATTAAACTTATGTAGTTATAGTATTAATGATCTTATGTTTAATAAGTTTCAGATATTTGATCAAGGTCTTAGTCGGTGTTTAGTTTCAATAAAAAATTCAAAGTCAAGTTTTGAAGCTAGCGCGTATTGATTCAAGAGCTCACGCATCAAGATCGCATCAAATACTCAAGAGAAGTCTAGCTCATGGATCAAGGTTTGGACCAAGTCAAGAAGGAGAAGAAGATTTTCAAGAGAAGATTTTCGTCAAGACTTGTATCGTGTTTGTAAGTGTTAGATTTCTTTTTAGATAAAATGTAAAGAATATATTAGTTGTGGATTGCTCAAGTTAACATACACACACACAAGATTTATATAGTGTTTTCATATGAATAGTTTTGATTTTAGAAAATACCATTTTAGTTTTTGAGCTTCATAGTATATATGTTTATGTTTCATGATTAGCGTTCATCAAAACAAGTTTATATGGTTTATATGTATTTTAGATTTCATCCATACACATTGTTGGTTTAAATGTTTAGAAAAACTTATTTGATGTTTTTATACCATATGTTTGAGTTTTGTATTTATCAAAACTTATTTTAGAGCTTAATGTCAAAAACATAGATATTTCATCTTATATGGGTATTGGATCATATCCATACACACTAAGCTTCAAAATAATTTAAAATATCTCATTTTTGTATTTGAAGAAGTTTTGAAAAAATCATTTTTCAAATTGAAGATTGTTTTTGAAAAATATGAATTTTTGTTTAAGGCAAAATTTCTATATTACAAAAATGGTTCAAAAAGTTTGTAATATGTGCTGATTTTTTATCAAACATATTTGTACTTCAAAATATTTCAATGAACTTATTCTTGTTGATTTTATGTGATTTTATGGGGATTTGTAAGATTTTATGAAACCAAGCTTTAATACCAAAGATGTCAGACCAGGCCTTCTGGCGGTCGACTGACTGGTCGACCGAGCCAGAAGTAGGTCGACCGGGCGGTCGATCGATGTGTACAAAACGTGCACAGCAGTTTTGGCTTGAGGGCCAGTCGACCGGTCGGTCGACCGCTAAGGCCCCGGTCGACCATCCAGAGAGCTATGCTCTCTGGATCTGGCCTCGGTCGACCAGGCGGTCGATCGGTAGGTCAAAGCCCAGGCATGATCGATCGAACGGTCGACCGGCAAGCTACAACGGTCAAAAATATGACCGTTGGCCGATCGACCGGCCGGTCGACCGACAGTAGAGTTTTCTGCTGACTTTGACCCTAACGGCTAGTTTTTGGGAGTATATAAATCGGGACTATTTTAGGCTATTTTATATAAGATTTTGAGTGAGTTTTCAAGTTAATTTTTCTCATTTATTTCAGAGGTTTTCTTTACTTGTTTTAGGGCTAATACTTCCATATCAAAAGGAGAATTTTTTAAGAGTTTTCAAAAGTGATTTTTTGAGTTTTTCACCACATCTCTATTCTAGTTTTTTTCACACATACTTGAGCTTTCCATTGCTAAATTCATCCTCTAGGAGATTTATTATGAGAGTTGTTTTTGTGATCAAGAGAAGTGATCACAAGTTTACATCCTTGTATTGTGAAGTGTTGTAGAGGTTGTGGCCTCGGTGAAGTGAGTTTTATGGTGATCAAGTGAAGTGATCATCAAGTGTTCTAACGTGTGGTTAGAGGAGCTGTAAGAGGTGCGGCCTCAGCAAGCTAGTGTACTTGCGTGTGTTGTTCTTGTGGGAACAAGTGAGGGACTTGAAGGTCCGAAGTTCTAGTGTGAACTCGTTGTAGGTGTTGCGCACCGAGTGATCCAGTGGGATCGATTTTAGTAGAAATCCTTCAAAGTATTGAGGGTGCGGACGTAGAGCAAGGGTGCTCGAACCTCAAATTAATTCTCCTGTATTTGCGGTTGCTCTCTCTCTCATCTGTATTTATGTATCTTGTATGATGGGATTGTTTGCTCACACTTGTATTCAACCAAGAGAGCCATCGTGGCATCTTAACTTTTAATCTAAAGGAATCTTGAGGAGATAGTCTAGAAACCTTCACCAGGAATTTGGCTACACTTTTGTGTTATACTTTAAGTGTTTAGCTTAATAGCCTTAGTTTGCTTAAATAGTTTTTAATTCGGCATCATTATCATTAGATTAGCTAATACACCTATTCACCCCCCCTCTAGGGGTATTTTCAATTGGTATCTGAGCTTGGTGCTCTTGATTTGGGTCTAACAACCTAGAGTTAAAGATCCTCTTATTTTAGCTAATCACAATGTTTATACACACACATATGGATTTCATGACACCTCCCATGTTTGATATTCTTGACATCCAAACTTGAAAAGTTAAGATTTCAGTGTACCTCAAAGACTTAGGGATACATGTTTATCTTGCCACCATTAAAGATTTTTATTGTTTAAATGGCAAACATCTTGAGGCTAACACAAAAGCCATCCATGCTTTAAAGAGTACCCTATGATGATTATTTATGTAGGTTGTTAATTTTGATTCGACTTTTGTAGTATGGAACACATGTGTCTCCCTTGGTGAACAAAAGCAATGCTATGCGGGGAGTGACTCGGATGATGGAAGTGATGCTTCCAACATATGCTACATAGTCCAAGGAGATGACCCCCTTGAGATAAATTCTGAATCCGAGCTTGATATGGATGTTGACATGTCATATGATGAGCATACTTTGTTTTGTCAACAGCTTCTTGAAAAATATGATTTGCTTAAAAAGGACAATAAAAGATTGAAGAATAAATATGATTCCATTTCAAAAGAAAAATATTCTTTTCAAAATAAATTTGAATGCATTTCAAAAGAAAATGAATTTTTAAAAAAGGAGAATATTTTCTTGTCTTCAAAATTAAATGATATTTGTGAAGGAAATAAGTCTTTGAAAAATAAAATCGCTTTGGTGGAAAAAGAAAAAGATATTATTTTGAAAGAAAATAACTCTTTGAAAAGGAAAATTGTTTCAAAAGAAAAGAAAGCATTTCTAAGAAGAAAAAGATTGTTGATTCTTATTCTTACCATGCTAATAATGATCCTTGCCATGTTTTTCATGCTACTATTGATAAAAATGAGATTCATAATTTAAAAAATAGAATTGATTGTTTGAGCTCAACTTTGAGCAATTGTGCATTTAATCATTCTAAATTGGAAACCTTATTTCAAAAGAAATAAGCTCCACATGTTCATGCACATAACCCACGGCATACATATGCACACTATACTCACTCTCATACCACTCATATGCATGCTAGAGTGTACAAATGTACACATTGTGGCCGCAAAGGCCATTTAGGAAATATTTATTTTAATAAGACAAATCATTTAAATTTTACAAATAAAAATGTTTGGGTTCCTTATGATGCTAACTCCCGTGGACCCAAAAGAAAATGGGTACCAAAATCCCACCACTTGTATTTGATGTAGGTGCAGACTCTCATAAAACGTGAGAGGTATGGTGCCTTGGTGGTGGATGCATGAGCTTGATGGACACTACATTGGATACATCACCTTCAAAGAAGTTTGGTGGGAGGATCACCATGGTTTATAGACTTAGAGAATAGTTCATATGGTTTGGTAACTATCTCTAAACTCCTATTATAATTTACATATTTTTATATAAATGTTTTTACATGTTTTGATTTTGTACTTCATGTGGTGAATACTTATTTAGATGTAGTTTTCATTAAAACTTAAGTTTATACTTGTACAAGCAATGAGTTACACTTGACTATTATATGCTTATATTTTATTGCTCATCTGTACTCATTACATGTATATGTATAACATAGTTTTGATGCTTCTTTCATTTATACTTATTTTTCCTATTTTTGTATATGTTTTGCTTCATATATATGTTATTTTTGTCTAAAACTAATAAATATACATGTATACCCTTGAGTAACTTGCCTTCATGTAGATTCTATTATGGACTCATTTGTGTTTGGGATATGTATGTGTATTTTTTGTTTTGATAGAATATACATATACCTTGAAGTTTATTTAATTTTAATGAAAAATAAATTTTTATGATTTTCATGTTTTTGATAAAAGAAATTCATGTTTATTTTGAACCTTATTGATTATTTTCATGAAAATGCTTGTCACATGATTCTTGTGCACTCGCATTCCTCTTGTTTCTCATGACTTTATTTTCAAGAGTTTTATATGAGCCTTATAGATCTAGAGTGACTATTTTTGTGTACTTAGTAATATTTCATGATATATTGATTTGGTTTCATTTTTTTGAAGGATCTTTAACTAGTTTTTCAAAAATTACTTTAAACTAATTATTTATTCTTCATTTGGTAGTATTTTCAATCTACAACTATTTTCAGATCTTATTTTGAAAACTTCTACTTTTAAAGGGCGGTTGGATGGGCGACCATGCCTTGTATACTCTTATTGAATATCTTTTAACATGTGCATGAATAGGGTGGTAGTTATGTATTATACACATGAATTTCATGATAACTGATTTTGTATACTCATATTTGTTTCTTATATATGTTGATTCAAAATTCAATTAAAATGAATTTCAATTGGTATTTCCATTTTCATACATACATATATATGATTTGATTGTGCTTGTTTTACAATATCTTTACATTCTTGAAGCACAAATTATGTTTATGATAAGCTTGATTTTATTCTAAATGTTAATTGGTATCTTTACAAACTTATACATTAATTTCAATTGGTATTTCATTTTGATATCAAATAAATACCATAAATATCAAAAATGTACTTCATGTTTCACCTTCTATTGGTATCAAAATATACTATTGGTATCTTAATAAAAAAATGGTACCAACTTTTGTTTTTATCAACTACAATTTGATTTCATTGGTATCAAAATTTATTTTGTTGGCTTAAGAAATTTCAAAATTTTGTTTTATGTATTATCAAAATTTTGTTTTTTAAAATTTTTTTTTGATATATATATTGCCTATATGCAAGGGGAGCTTAACATCTTTTCTATATATAGATTCATGTTAAGTGCATCTCACATTGAAGAGCTTGACCTCTCTTCTTTACGTGATACACGTGTGTAGGAGGTGCTTAACATCTCCGCTTATACACTGTATATTATACTTTATGTGGGTTAGGGTCTAGTCAACCCTTCTCCATGTAATGCATGCATGCAGGGGGAGCTAACTTTACGTCTCTCCTCTTCATGAATATATATTGCATATACATCATTATTGTTTGATTGTCCTCACCCCTTTGTTCATGAATTGACAAAAAGGGGGAGAAGAATTTTGAGAGTTTATAAATGCATGTTTATATTCTTATTTATGCATATATGTTTGTTTAGTTTATGCACTTTATTGAATATCTTTATTGTTTATTCCTATGCATGAGTTAAGGGAGAGTTTCTATGAAGCTTAACTTTAGTCCATGCATATATAACTCCATGAGTTTTGTCATCATCAAAAAGGGGGAGATCGTTGGCCCACAGGCCCATCACTAAAGTTTTGATGATGATTAAACTCGTGTAGTTATAGTACTAATGTCTTGTGTTTAATAAATTTCAGATATTTGATCAAGATCTTAGTCAGTGTTTAGTTTCAACAAAAAATTCAAAGTCAAGTTTTGAAGGTAGCACGTGTTGATTCAAGAGCTCGCACATCAAGTTCGCATCAAATACTTAAGAGAAGTCTATCTCATGGATCAAGGTTTGGACCAAGTCAAGAAGGAGAAGAAGATTTTCAAGAGAAGACTTTCGTGAAGACTTGTGTCATGTTTGTAAGTGTTAAGATTTGTTTTTAGATAAAATATAAAGGATAGATTAGTTGTTGATTGCTCAAGTTTGTATACACACACAAGATTTATATAGTGTTTTCATATGGATAGTTTTGATTTTAGAAAATACCATTTTGATTTTTGAGCTACAAGTATATATCTTTATGTTTCATGATTAGAGTTCATCAAAATAAGTTTATATGGTTTATATATGTTTTGGATTTCATCCATACACATTGTTGGTTCAAATGTTTGGAAAAACTTTTTTGATGTTTCTATATCATGTGTTTGAGTTTTGTATTTATCAAAATTTATTTTAGTGTTTAATGTCAAAAACATCGATATTTCATCTTATTTGTATATTGGATCATATCCATACACATTAAGATTCAAAAGTATTTAAAATATCTTGTTTTTGTATTTAGAGAAGTTTTAAAAAAATCATTTTTCAAATTGAAGATTGTTTTCAAAAATTTGGATTTTTGTTTAAGGCAAAATTTCTATATTACAAAAATGGTTCAAAAAGTTTGTAATATGTATTGATTTTTGATCAAACATATTTGTGTTGACACTCGAAAGAGATAGGACTCCCGCATTCATCTTCAACCGGTCTGAACGACGTCTAACTTATCGACATCTATAAAAGATAAGTCGAAGACAAGCTGATGACCAGAGATGAGGCGGCAACATGGACATTACTAATCCAGTAAAACAGATAGTAAGCCAAAGTTTCCTTTGGAGAGACCCAAGCAGGCCTAAGCTCAATACTTAGCCTGGGCATAACCCCAAGGTAAGCTTTGTAGCTCCGCATGAAACTAAAACCTTCGCCTAACCCTGCTAGCCTCCCTTTGAAGCAAAACTATCAGCTTTGCATGAAGCTTCCCATTTAGCCCTGCCGAAGGCTGATCCAAGAGCTTCGTGCCAGAGGCTCTATCCCTAGCTAAGTCATCGCTCCACTATAAGCTGAGTCTTAGCTTCGTACGAGGCTCTAAAAGTAACTTCGCCTGAAGCTATGAGCTAGCTCCGCATGATCTAGCTCCGCAGTGGGCTTTGCCAGGTCATCAAATTGACTGTTTCATAATCTCACGAGGGATTAATGGGTGAACCCTACTAATTTAGTGGGATTAACGCCACTTTAAATGGGCGGTAACACCCACCCACTTCGTCCCACATTAAGTGGAGACAACTAAGCCATAACGGCAGTAGGATGTTCGCACGAACCCTCTAGCTTCGCCAGAAACTCGCAAAGAGCTTCGCGGTAAGGTCATTTACGAACCTCGCGCGAAGCTAACGGCTGATTCAGCCTTGCTGAATTCAAGGGGGCGATTACTCCCCACCTTTGGCTATAAATAGGTCCCTCGAAGCATTCAACAAGACACACACAGAGGCGGATAAACGGATATAGAGGAGATTGGCTTGAAAAGAGTAGAATTTCTAGCAAAAGGGCTTTACTGATCTTTGTTCTCTGATTCCTGAACCAAGAGAGAAGGGAGTCTTATTAGGAGGCAGTCTTGATCACTTGATCGATTACATTGTCAAAGGGATAAAGTGATCGCGCACTGATCAGATTCTTACCGGCACATTTTCCCAGAAATCTCAGAGGAGATCTACTTGCAATTTTCCTTTTTTAAAGAAGTACTTGTAATTTCGCTTCTCGATCTCTTTTTGTAATTTTCCTTGAATCAATTTTTTTGATGGAAAACAATATGGTGACTCCGCTGGGAAATCCATCTTCTGGCACAACAAGGAGACAGTGTCGCAATGCAACGATCAGAGTCTTGAGCCCGTCATTTTGAAACTTGGTCATTCATTTCGATCAAGGAAAATATGAAGAATTGCTCTCTGAAAGTAGTCTAGTGCTCCGCATTCGAAAGCACAGAAAGTCCAAGGCTTTCGAGCAGAAGATAGCCATAGCCAGGCAGATAACTGGACAAACCTCGTCCCAACTCCTCTCAGCCTCCATTGCGGCTACAGGTGCCTTAAGCAAGGCTAATTAGGTTCCCTATGAACCTAAATGTTCGCTTCCCAAGCAAATATGGAGGCCAAGGCAGAAAGCTCCATGTGATGCTTCAGGCGAAGCTCGACCACAACTTCGCCTATCACGAGAAGACAAAGGCAAACTACCTATCCGGTTTGGCAGCTTCGCCGAGGCTATTAGCCGCGAAGCTAAATTGTTAACTCTACCTTCGCCTAATTTAGGAGCAGTGACTCCTTGTGCCAACTTCGTTCTCACGAGCGAAGTTACCAATGGCTTGGCTAACTCAGCGCCAGTACCTCTGGGTATGAGCGAAGTTCTCAGCTACAAGATTGGAACTGAAGCTCTCCGCACAGGGGCGGCTCAATTTCTAGAGAGACCTTAGGCGAAAATTTCAAATGGGCCCTTTTAAAATATACTTTAAAAGTAATTAATATTAACTAATATTTTATTTAATTAATATTTTATTGAAAAATAATTCTTCTAGCTTTTTAAGATACAAAATTTTTAGTCAAGTTTTTGTATTCAAGCTTTGCTAATGTATCTTTTTCTATAGAGCAGTTACAGGCCCTGCCGTCAGTCTGAGGTCTGGGTGACTGATTGGTCACTAATATTGCACATTTATTATCATATTCTCCAACTTATTGTAGAATAAACTCTGCATTTTCCTAATTAAATGTTTAATTTATTTGCTGGCCTATTCCTAAAGGAGAGTAAAGAGAAATGAGCCCCAAAAGCCCATCAAATTCTGAATTAAATCAGAATTAATTTGAACTCAGCAAATCAGGGCAGATCAGGTCGGTTCAGATCGGTTGAAAACCAGTTAGAACAAATTCCTACAAATCGATCGGTTGAATCCAAGGATCAAGGCCATTTTGTCAAAATCCCGCACATAAACTGCAAATCCAGATAAAGATAAATACAAATCGAGAAACCAGGGAGCACCACCAATACGGTGTGGCCACCTGGCCAAACCCGGCCGCGTTTTCGCGGCTTTGTTGGTGAGTTAGGGGGAGCGTTTGATCCCCCTATCTTCATACGCTCCTATAGGTTGGGTTTTGCCTATAAATACTGGGATTTTCAGAGCCTCCAGAGAACGATCATGCAGAGATAAGATTTAGTCCAGTTTTCATTTTTTAGTGTAGGTTTTTGTTTTTTCTTTTCTTGTAATTTTTAGTTTTAATTTATGTAAATCAGAGGAGATCAGAGTTTCATAGGAGAACGAGAACGAAGCTTGTGCCGAGAGTGACACCGGTGTAAGATTTCCTTCTTTTCTCTTATTGTTGTGAAATCGAATCTGTAATTTCCTTTTGTATGTACTTTGTTTTCGTGTTCTTCTTCTTCTTCTCTACTTTTCTTCTTTTGGTACAATTGCTCTCCATGTGAGTCTAAAAGCATCGAAAGAGCCTTGCCTTTGCGAGTGCCATCGATAGCTCATGACGATAGATTTTGAGTTTCATTCTATATCACTTCATACATACAACGTCTTAATGATATAATGTGGAGGAAACGAGAATCAACTCTTATGGGCTATACGTTGATCGTCTCACTTCAAGGTAACATCATTGCAAAAGATTCAAGGTAGGTATTTGGCCAAAAGAAGTAAGTAATTTTTAGTTTCTTTTCTTTTTTTTATTCTTTAGTTTAGAACACCAACAACACCCACTTCTTTCCATTTTCAATTTCTTTGTAAATAATCATTTTCTATTTTTTTTCACCTTCTCATTCTACCACTTTCTTCCTCACTTAACTTTAACCTAATTTTTCTCTTTTTCTTTTAAAGAACTAAAGAAGAACTTTAACAAAACTTTGTATCTTAAAAGAAGACTTACTAAAAAGCTTCCATCGCTAGTCCCTCCTTATGGATCATGATCCGCATAACCACTTTCTATTGCGGTAGAATTGAGTACTTGCACTCTTTATTTTAAAGTTCTGAAATACTGTATTTTGTGTGCAGTTCAAGCTCAATCAAATTTTGGCACCGTTGCGGGGAGGGACAGTAAGTTACTCTCTTTAAAAGTTTACATTTTTGGTTAACATTTTTCTTGTTGGCCAAAGGCCTTCCACTCTAGTTTTGATGATGATTAACTCATGTAGTTATGTGTACTAATAATCTTGTGTTATTTAGTTTCAGATCATTAATCAAGTTATTAGTTGATGATTAGCTTCAACAAGATGATTTGGAAGCTTTCACATGTTGATTCAAGAGCCCGAGCGTCAAAGATCATATATAGCACTTGCTCGGTGAATCAAGGAGTTTTGGATCGAGTCGGCTTGGAGACGGCGCTCTACAAGAAGACATCGGTACCTAGTTTAGTTTGTATTTTTAGATCCATGTGTAAAGATTAGAATAGTATGATATGTTCAAGTTCACAACACACACGTTTCATGCTTTGGTTTTCGGTTTGATTGGTTTAACTGATCTTGGTTTTCATGAATAGATTGATCATAACAAGTTTACTTTGTTTTTATGTATATTAGATGTGTTCTATAAACATACATGCTTCAACTATTTAAACAAACTTAGTTTGATAGTCTATATAATGAGTTTGGTGTTTTGGTATTTTTAACAAAACTTATCTTGGGATTTAAAGTCAAAAACATGGCTATGTAATTGTTTTCATGTATATTGGATTATATCCATATACATCATGCCTAAATGTTGTTTAATATCATGTTTTTGTATTTGGATGAGTTTTGGACAAAATGTATTCTCAATTCAAAAATTCAAGTTTAGAAAATATAGTTTTTAGTTTTTGGTAAAAATGATAAGACACAAAAATGTTTCAAAATGTTTGTTATTTGCGATAAAATTTTTATCACAAATTTATATTTCAATATAAAATGATAAAACTATTTTTGTGTATTTTTACAAGTTTTTATGGATTTATTAGAATAATTTTTACCCAGTTTTTCTGACCTAAAATAGTGCCTGACAGGCTCTGTCGGTCGACCGCACGGTCGACCGAACCAAGGGCCGGTCGACCAGGCGGTCGACCGACGTGCACAGCCCTGTGCCCATCTGGCAGACACTCGAGCCGGTCGACCGGCCGGTCGACCAGACTGGAGAGCTCTGCTCTCTGTTTTTGGGCGGTCGACCGGTAGCTGCCAGCGGTCAAAAATTCACCTCCCCGAGTCCAATTTTCAACCAACTTGTCCTCCTTACCACCTTGTCCACAATATTTCCAAGATTCATACTCAGTTCCACCAGTCCAAAATAGAAAATCATCAATTTTGGAAATGAGTATGCGTGAGTCCAAACAACAATCACAAAATCTGATAGACTCACAATTTTATCACCAATTCCAAAATAACACTTCATCTTTTCAAGACCAATCGCAACAAAGCGATGAACCTATCAACTATGAAAAGATGCTTGAAGCCATGACTCAGGCTCAAAACACTCATAATCACGACATAGATATGATGGTCTAATCTCTACGTTCTCACCATTTGGCCAGTTCTGATGTCGGTAATCATTCTGTTAGAGCCAAAGAGTCATGTTGTTTTGGAACACAAGGTTTCATTTCAGCACAATCATTTGAACTTGCCCAAACTATAAATTTTGAAAGTGACATTGACAGTTTGACAAGTTATCCCTTTCCTGAAATTGAACTTGAAAATGAATATGATCATGAACCTCAACTTAGTGATTCAATTCTACTTCCTGCTTTAATAATGACTCCAGTGTCTTCACCTAATTTCAATCTTTTTCTCGAGTCAACATTGGATCCTATACCAATTCATCATGAATTGAATCACCCATCTTTGATGATCATATTGAACTTGACCAATTTTACACTTTTGAAAGTCCTATTGACAAATTGGCAAGTTCTTATTTTTATGACATTGAATTCAATGAGAAATGTGACCTAGATTCTCAAATCTGTTATCCAGTTCAAATTCCCGAATCAATATTGACTCCTATTTTGTTACCCAACTTGAGTAATATTTTAGATTCAGTTTTGATTCCCACACCTATCATTCTTGAACTTGAATCACCAATATTAAGTCGCATTCCATTGTTGGAAAATGAACGTGGACTCGAGTTTCAACTTCTTGATTTGGACTCACTTCCTGAACCAATCTCGACTCCTGAGCCTTTACTTAACTTAAGTCACTTTCCTGAGTCGGTATTAATTCTCGTACTTCCTAAGTCGAAGTCAATCATTCTATCTTTTCACACTCCATTTTGGGACAAGGCGGTTGACAAATTTGACTTTGAAATTAATTATAGAATTTGGAAATTAGAAGGGGTTAAATTTTTAATAAAAATCATTCATGGATATATCATTTTAATGGGTTATATTAGAGAGATTTTTGGTAGGTTCCTCCAAACTCCATGCAAAGTCGATTAGGCCGCATTTCGTGGACCAATCAGACCACCACCGGAACCACCACCTTAAGGTAGTATTTTCCTTCCCTATCTTCTTTTTCATACATCCATGCATTAATTCATACATTGAGGACAATGCATGAGATAGGTGTGGGGGAGGGTCTCTAACATAACTTAGGTTTTTCTTCTTAAAAAAATTCTTTACTTTTAAAAACTTTTTGAAAATAGAAACAATATTTTGACATATTTTTTGTAAGAAATTAAATCAATTTTAAGGAATAGGAAAATTAAAATTAGGATTTCTTATACTTGGTCAAAATAAGATTATTTGTTTGATTATTAGGGTTAGGAAGATATTTTGTCAAAGTAATTTAGTCTTGATTTTTACCATAATGAAATATGCACACTTCATACACTTACACACTTAGGGTTCAAAAACAAAGATTCTTATACCTTATATATAAAAAAAAAGAAGAAAAAAAAGAAAAAAATATTTATGAAAGTTGAACAAATCTAATTATTGATTAGCTAGGTGCTTTGGCCTAAGCAAGCCTTAGTATTTATGCGAAAGATGATTAGATAAGCTTGAGAAAAAAACATATATATGAAAATCCTCTGATTAAGCTGGGTATTTGTGCCTAATAAAGCATAAGTATTCACGCCTAAAAGGAGTTCAAATAATAAAATCCTTAGTTTTGTAGCCTTGTTTGCTCGAGTCCTTAAGTCCTTGGGGTGTTTTCTCAACTAGTGCCCTAAGACCGTTTGGTTTGGGAGTCATCGATTAAAGGCTCGTTACATGGGCAGATTAGAAAGCCTAATAGAACTAAGGAATAATACCACAAAAATATATATAAATAATAAGGTATAAGAGTTAGAGTTAATGAACCCTTAATCAAAATTTTCACGGTCACAAGGTGCATAAGACGTAGGGTAAAGTAAAAGATTAAATGAGAAGTACAATTTGACTCCTTACTTTGATTGATAACAAATTTTTGAATAGAGACTAAGTTTAGGAATGAAAAATTCAATTTTCCTATAACTTATAGATTACTTAAATCTTATAATTATATTTCAAATATTTTTCTCTTTCAAAATGCTTTTCGAAAATACTAACTCTTTGTTTCTCTTTTCTTTATGGATTTTGTGGGTGTAATCCACTGAAAACCCTAACGAGACAAAACTCGTCCTCTAAGGGAAACCTAGAGGTTTAACGGCTTGTTGCACATGCTCAGTGCAATCGCGTGACCTGCGAAAGTAGTCTAATAATCCTTAGTATAGTTTAGTTGTTTTGCTCGAGGATGAGCAAAAGATAGGTATGGGGTGTGATTGGTCACTAATATTGCACATTTATTATCATATTCTCCTACTTATTATAGAATAAACTCTGCATTTTTCTAATTAAATGTTTAATTTATTTGCAGGCCCATTCCTAAAGGAGAGTGAAGAGAAATGAGCCCAAAAGTCTATCAATTCTGAATTAAATCAAAATTAATTCGAACTCAGCAAATCAGGGCAGATCAGGTCGGTTTAGATCAGTTGAAAACCAGTTAGAACAAATTCCTACAAATCGATCAGTTGAAGCCAAGGATCAAAGGCCATTTCATCAAAATCTCGCACATAAACTGCAAATCCAGATAAAGATAAATACAAATCGAGAAACCGGGGAGCACCACCAATAGGGTATGGCCACCTGGCCAAACCCTGGTCACGGAAAACGCGGCCAAAGCCGCGTTTTCGCGGCTTTGTTGGTGAGTTAGGGGGAGCGTTTGCTCCCCTATCTCATACGCTCCTATAGGTTGGGTTTTGCCTATAAATACTGGGATTTTCAGAGCCTCCAGAGGACGATCATGCAGAAATAGGATTTAGTCTAGTTTTTCATTTTTTTAGTGTAGGTTTTTGTTTTTCTTTTCATGTAATTTTTAGTTTTAATTTATGTAAATCAGAGGAGATCAGAGTTTCATAGGAGAACGAGAACAAAGCTTATGCTGAGAGTGACACCAGTGTAAGATTTCCTTCTTTTCTTTTATTGTTATGAAATCGAATCTGTAATTTCCTTTTGTATGTACTTTGTTTTCGTGTTCTTCTTCTTCTTCTCTACTTTTCTTCTTTAGGTACAATTGCTCTCCAAGTGAGTCTAAAAGCATTGAAAGAGCCTTGCCTTTGCGAGTGCCACCGATAGCTCATGATGATGGATTTTAATTTCATTCCGTATCACTTCATACTTGCAACGTCTTGATGATATAATGTGGAGGAAACGGGAATCAACTCTTATGGGCTATACGTTGATCTCCTCACTTCAAGGTAACATTATTGCAAAAGATTCAAGGTAGGTATTTGGTCAAAAGAAGTAAGTAATTTTTAGTTTCTTTTCTTTTCTTTTATTCTTTAGTTTAGAACACCAATAACACCCACTTCTTTTCATTTTCAATTTCTTTGTAAATAATCATTTTCTATTTTTTTTTTCACTTTCTCATTCTACCACTTTCTTCCTCACTTAACTTTAACCTAATTTTTCTCTTTTTCTTTTAAAGAACTAAAGAAAAACTTTAACCAAAATTTGTATCTTAAAAGAAGACTTACTAAAAGCTTCCATCGCTAGTCCCTCCTTGTAGATCACGACCCGCATAGCCATTTGCTATTGCGATAGAATTGAGCACTTGCACTCTTTAGTTTAAAGTTCTGAAATACTGTATTTTGTGTGCAGGTTCAAGTTCAATCAGCGACAGGGGCGGTGAAGAGCGAGGCTGCACAGAGAGAGAGTTTTAATTTTTAAAAATTCTCTAATTATAATTAAATAGTTAGGGAGAGTGAAAAAGACAGCTGAGGAAGTGGAAGAGACTCCTCTTTAATTATAATTAAATAGTTATAGGGAGTGGAGGATATTAGATTAGGAAAGTGAAAGAAACTCATGCTTTTCCTGTTAATATAAAAAAGAAGAGGAAAAAAAATCAAAAAAGCGTGGATGAAAGGATTCAAACTTGCGCAGTCAAAGCTCATACAATTTCTAGTCATGTCCGACAACCACTCCGGAACGCCCACTTGAACAAACAAAAAACATTTTCTATATATTATATTTCTTATTTTAGCTAAATACTAATTTACACAAAAATTTTGGAAGCCCCATTATATTTGAGGGCCCTAGGCGACTGCCTCATTTGTCTAGAGGTTGAGCCGCCCCTGAGTCCGCACTGCTAGTCACCTTCGCAAAAAGGCTGCGAATAAAGCACTACAGCGTACTTCACTCTCAAAATCCTCCAGCGTGAAGTCCGCTCTTTAGAGTGAAGTTAAGGGATCATTCCTGGTTGCTCATAACGGTGCTTATGCAGCTTCAGCGCCCAAGGGTGCTACAGAGTTCTCAGCCGCGAAGTTAGAACTAAAGCACTATGCAGTGCTAACCGCCTTTGCGGTAATGCAAAGAATGAGGCCTTGTCTCGTGCTTTGCTTCCAAACCCCTCTGGTGCTAAGTCCACCCCTGCAAATGGAATTATAAGCAAAAAAGGTGATTTCAAAATCACATGTACATATCAATGAACGATCCGCTCGAGTCTCCACGCTGGATCGTTTAAGTTCGGTTAACACTGATCTACGAGAGTTCTTGATGAACAAGTGAAAGTTAAAACTACTCCAGACTTCTCCCTCTTGTTATGAACAAGTGGGATGTCAGTTGGTGATGGTCCATTCAGTCCATTGTTGACTACGACCAATGCCCGCCACCCTTCCAAGTCGACGGTCAGTTTTTAATCGACTATCGGTGCAAGCTCCTGTAAAGCATCACAAAAAGAGCATATTGCGAAATCTATCAGATTTGCCCTTTGCATCCATCAACATGATCAGAAGGGGACATGAACCGCATAGGGGCAGGTGAGCGCCGTGTGGTGCTAACTCCCCTTCCTTCAGTTCTCTAGACCCAGACTATTACCCTAGCTTAGGTCAAGTCTTGGTAGACGAAGAAGGTGTATCCGAAGCACAAGATCTCGGTAGCAATACCCTACAATTCTGAGCAGCCATCCCCCTCGACTAGAGTAACATCACCAGAACCATTGAGAAGTTCATTCCAATGGTTTGATGATGAGGGGAAAGATAGTGGGTATGCCTCTTCAGTAACAGTCAGCTTGATACAACGGATAGAATGTCGGTGCATATAGCAGATAACAGTAATGATGACCTCCGTCGACGGTTGAAAGCTCAAGAGCAAACCTCCAAGGCCCAGTAAGAAGCCTTGGACAACATTCAACAGATGCTTGCTCAACTCCTTACTAACCAAAATAACAATGATAACAGGAGTAATCATAATGAGGAAGAACATAATGATGAAGGGCAACCTAAGACTGAGAAGTCAAAGGAAAGTTCTTCTATAAATGCTGAAGTTGTAAAGGCATCCAAGCTCAGATCACATCCCTAACCCAAAGGGATGAACTGAAGAAAGTAGGGGCGGTCTGTCCTTACCCCTTGGAATGAAATTCAGTCCCATATCCTCTAAAGTTCAAGCCACCAACGCTGAACTCATATGATGGCAAGAGCTCATCAAATCCGCATATTTACTACTTCCAATTGCAGACCGGTAATGTAGTAGGTAATGATGCTATCATGGCCAGACTATTCATTGGCACCCTGAAGGGGGTAGCATTTGACTGGTTTCGAAGCCTTCCTCCTGGCTCTGTCAATTCCTAGATCAACTTAGAAACTCGATTTCTTTCTCGTTTTTATGAGGATGACACTGAGGTAACCATGGATAAACTCCTCTCCACTGTACAGAGGAAAGGAGAATCTGTCTGCGGCTATATTAAGCGGTTCAAAAATTTATCTCTGATGTGCCCAGCAGGGATGCCATTGCCCATGCTCTTGCAGACATGTAGGCATAACTTTCTGGTAGAGATTCGTATGGGAGCTGTCAAAGCCCATACTTGAAAGAAATTAGTCGAGCAAGCTGAAATAGCCGAAAGTCGGCTAAAAAGTTTGAACTATCTACCCCTAAAAGCAAATGGACTATGAATAATAAGGGGCGTGGCGACATGATATAATCTTCCCAAGTCAAAGGAAAGAGACCATGTCCGTCGAATTGTCAGGGGATGTTCCTCCTAAGACCAAGAAGAACGGCGTCAATAATCAAGAGTTTAAGTTTCCTCTAAAATAATACTCCTTCAAAGATGAGCAGGTGGTCACAATATTCCATTTACTCCACAAAAGGAATAAATTGAAACTGCAAAAGGTTCGACGCCCTAATGAAGTAAGACGCACCAACGATCCCAATTATTGTCTCTTCCATAGGATGGTTCATCATCCTACTAACAATCGCTTTGTCCTAAAGGATAAAATTTAGGCTTTGGTCGATGTCGGGTTCTAACGCTAAAGTCGGAACAAAAGAAAGTCACTGCAAACATGGTGATCCTCGAGTTTGGAAAGACCCCAAAAGACAAAGTTCCTGATGGATCTTTCCAATCCCTGAAGCACGGCTGCAAATAAATAATCCTTCAGCTAAATATCAGGAGACTAAGGGTCTCGTTCCCTTAACATTAAAAACAGGAAAAATCATGTGGATACACTTAGACCTTGCCCAAGACAAACAATGGGATTCAAAGAAGTCCAAGTCGAAGGATAAATCTTACAATGTTATCTCTGTCTTGCCAGATGACGACAATGTGACAACAGCTTCTCTTAGCGATTCTGAAAGTGAGAGGATGCTTGCATAACACACGCCAATGACCTCAGTCGACGGGTACTCGATCCGAAAAATCATACTTAAAATAGTATGAGCAAATTACTGACGAGACACAACAGCAAACAACATCAGTACAAGTACCCATACCAGCTCCGATCCCGACCTTAGGAAAAGAGAAGCAGAAAGAAGTCCTGTTTGACCATATCCTGAAGAAACCTTCAGGCTCGGGACTTAATATCCCTTTTCTCTTTGACATATTGGCCCAGCTGGTTAATATCCCCAATCGTATCACCATACACGAGCTGCTTCATCTCTCGAAGGAGACAAGAGAAGAACTCAGAGATGTACTGGCTAATTCAGAATCATTTCTGGCACATATGCCAGAAGCCCCTAGGGATGACACTCAACCCTCGTGTTCTGAATGTCATCATGTCCAGTTGAAAGTACCTACTATTACTTCACAGCTGAGGATATGCTCCTCAAGGATAATAAATACGATTGACCTTTATAATATACTGGATACATCGGTTGACATGCATCGAAAGGGTACAGGTTGATCCAGGTTCTGCACTCAGCATTATTCCCAAAAGGCTCCTCTACTTTCTTGGTATACCGCCGTATCGTTTGTCTGCAACCACTATGACGATATACGATTTTAATGCAGGAGTAGTCACCCACTTGAAAAGATTCGACTCCGTTGCCAAATTGGGAATCTGAAATCAAAAGTTATGTGTTATATCATTGACGCTGATACTTCATATAACTTATTGTTAGGACGACCTTGGATCCATGCTAACTGGATTGTTCCCTCTACTTTGCACCAATGCTTCAAATATGTGGAGGGTGATACAATGGTACAAACTGTTGACCCAGTGGCCTTCCACTCTAGTTTTGATGATGATTAACTCATGTAGTTATAGTTTACTAATAATCTTGTGATATTTAGTTTCAGATATTTAACGAAGATATTAGTAGGTGATTAGCTTCAACAAAGGTGTTTTGGAGCTTTCACATGGTGATTCAAGAGCTCGAGTGTCAAGTTCATATCTAGTACTCAGTTGGAGTCAAGCTCGATGAATCGCGTTTGGATTGAGTCGACTTGGAGACGGCGCTCTACAAGAAGACCTTGGTTTATTTTAGAATAGTTAGTTTAGATCCATTGTAAAGTTAGTGTGATATGCTTAAGTTCACAACACACACACGTTTCATGTTTTGGTTTTGGTTTTCGGTTTAACCGGTCTTGATTTTCATGAATAGAATTGAATCAAAACAAGTTTACATGGTTTAATGTATATTAGATTTTATCTATGTACATGTATGCTTCATATTCTTAGAAAAGCTTATTTTGATAACCTATTCAAGCAATTGGGTTTTGTATTTAAACAAAACTTATTTTCAAATTTAATGTCAAAAACATTGATATATATCTTTATATGTATATTGAATTCTATCCATATACTATATGCTTCAAACTTGTTTCTATATCATGTTTTTGTATTTACATGAGTTTTGGAGAAAACGATTTTTCATTTCAAAAATCCAAGTTTTGGAAATACAGATTTTGGTTTTCGGCAAAATTTGTAAGTCACAAAAATGGTTCAAATAGTTTGAAATATGTGTTAAATTTTTGTCACACATGTTTGTATTTCAAAGACAATACATGAACCTATTTTTGTAGAATTTTAGAGATTTTATGGGATTTAATTTAAGTCGATATACCCAAGTTTCAATCCCTATAAGTTCTGATCTGGCTGTCTGCCAGTTGACCGGACGGGTCGACCGTAGCAGAAGTCAGTCGACAGACGTGCATATGATGTGCATACAGCCTTGGCTGGAGGGCCGGTCGACCGATCTGGTCAACTGCCAGAGAGCTCTGCTCTCTGGAAATGGCCCCGGTTGATCGGGCGGTCGACCGGCAGAGAGCTGCTGCTCTCTGTATCCAGGCCACGGTCGACCGGCGTTGACCGCTGGCCCAACGGTCAGAAATCTGATCGTTGGTCGGTCGACCGGGCGGTCGAACAACAGCAGACTCAGCTGTTATTTGGCCTGTAACGGCTAGTTTTTGAAGGGGCTTTTAAACAACCCCCTCTTGGACTGTTTTAATAAGAATTTCAAGAGCCAAAATTTCTATCTTCTCAAGTGTTTTAATACAAGTTTTCAAAAAAGTTTTTAAGGCAAAAAGATTCTTCTTTATTTGTTTTCAAGGGTTGGAAAAATAAAAGAAAAATAGAGATTTGGGATATTTGTTTTGATCTTCATTCTACATCTATTCTAGTTGTTTTACCAAGTATTTTTCTTTGTTATGATTTCCAAACACCTTGATTTCTCACACTTGAACTTATCTACTATCCTATCTATTAGGATCTTTGTTTTGTGGGAAAAGAAGTTGTTTGCGGTCTTTGTGATCACCAAGTTGTAAACCTTCCATCTTTGTGATATCCCTCTAGTTGGACGTGATTGAGTTGGTATCCCTCTTGTTTAGAGGTGATTGTGGAAGTATTGTTTGGCTCCCTCTAGTGAGAGGTGGAAATTGTGTTGGAATTCCTCAAGTGTGAGGTGATTGTGCTTGTGGTGGCTTTGTATCTAGCCTCTAAGTGTAGAGGTTGTGTTGTATTTGAGAGAGGAGTTGTGTACTCCCGGTTATTGTATTGCCCAAAATCCTCAGTGGAGGTTCCCTGTGTGAAATCCTTCTGTGTGAAGGCGGGGATGTAGAGCTATGTGATCGAACCTCGAAACATATCTAGGTGCTTGCGATTGATCCACTTTCTCTAACTCTCTCTCTCTTATACTGTGCCTTGCATTGATTCATATTGTCATATCACTCTTATATGCTTGGTTGTGTTTATTTGTGTGCCTCACTTGTGTTTAACCACGAGAGCTTCATATAGCACCTCAACTCTTATTCAGAGGAATCAAGAGGAGTTAGTCCAGAGCCCTTCACGGGAATTCGGCTACACTCGTTGGTTACACTAAGTGTGTTACAATTAGTTTTAATTTTCGCATTTTTGTTCATAGATTAGTCGTACACCTATTCACCCCCCTCTAGGTATACTTTCAATTGGTATCAGAGCCTACGCTTCTGATATTAGTTTAACCACCTAGGAGTGTGATCTTGATTTTGCTAATCTAGATTTGCATTTGCACACTTATATTGTTTGCACACACTCATGAACTTCATGACCCCACCTATGTTTGATACTTCTAACATTGTTGTTTGGAAGGCTAGGATGTCCATATACCTAAAAACCCTAGGCTTGCATGTTTTACTTGCCGCTACCAAGAAATCCTATCTTGGTAATAGCAAGTATATAGAGGCCAATGCATAAGCCCTTGAGGCACTTAGAAGCACGCTTAACAAAGAATATCTTATGATGGTTTCTAATTATGATTCCGCCTTTGCAGTGTGGAACACGTTGACCTCCTCCAAGCTCCAAATGCCAACCATTGTGGAGGATGAATCTAGTGAGGATGAATCCGAACAACGATGCTAGATGGTCCAAGAGAATGACTCCCTTGAGATACATTCAGATACTCAACTAGATAGTGCTAGCTCTTCATTTGATGATCTTGATAGTATGGATGCCGATGCATTAAATGAAGAGTTATTTATTGTTTGTGAGAACCTCTTGAAAAAATATAAAGTTTTGAAAAAGAGAACTCGTAAATTAAATAAAGAAAATAAGGATTTATTTTCAAAACTTGAGTTGGCTTTACAAGAGAAGGTTGAGATTTCAAATGAGTGTGACTCTTTGAAAACAACTTGAACTTGTTTTAAATGAAAACAAGATTTTGAAAAATAAAAATGATTGCAATGAGGTTTTGAAGAAAAATGAGATCTTGTCTTCAAAACTTAATTTTGTTGTAAAAGAGAATGATTCCTTGAAAATAAAAATTGCTTCTATTTCAAAGGAATTAAAAATTGTTTCAAATAAAAATGTTTTTTTCAAAAAGGATTTAGACATACATATTTGCCATGCTAGTGTAGCTTCATCATTTAGCATACCTATAGCATGCACCTCTTCTTCCATGATTGAAAATGATATTTGTATGGTTAAGAAGAGTGTGGATTATTTGGGCTCCACTTTGAGCCATTGTGCCATGAACCATACACGTTTGGAATTTATGTTTCGAAAGAAACAAGTTCCTTCTATGCATGCACACAAACCACAGCATACACATGCTTCCCACGTTCACACTCATAACACTTTGTATGCTCATGTGTACACTTGTACACATTGTGAACGTAAGGGCCACCTTGCTAAGTTTTGTTAAGATCATATACATGATTCAAATTTAGCAACTAAATTTGTTTAGGTTAGGAAAGGAGCTAACCCCCATTGACCCAAAAGAGTATGGGTACCAAAGACCACTCCTATTTTATTTGATGTAGGTGTGGGTTCTCACATGACGTGAGAGTGATGGTGCCTTGAGGTAGATGCGTTCCGAGCTTAAAGAGGACTATTTGGATGCATCACTTTCAAGGAGAGTTTGGTGGGAGGACTACCATGGTTTGGAGACATAGAGATGTACCATCATTGGTTTTGGTAATGATCTCTTACTCCTCATTTATGTTTACATGCTTTTCATATTGTTGATTTTTAGCATGTCTTGTTTCATGATTAGTATGTTAAATGTCATGTTTATTAGACTTGTGAAATGCATGATTAGTATTTGAGATCACCCATATTTAATATGGATTTATACTTTTGTGATTCTCACATTTGTTTTAGCTATTGTGTATATCATAGATCTAATGCATATGCATTTACATAATGATCATATGAGTTTTGTTTTGATTTTTATGCTTCATATTTTGATTACATGTCTAGATGTTAGTTTTCATTAAAATTTAGGTATATACTTGTACAACTAGTGAGCAAGAAATAGATTATTATATGTTTGTGCTTGTTTGCTCATTTGTACTTATTAGATGTATTAGTATAGTCTAGTTTTGATGATTCATACATTTTGACTTGTATTCCTATTTTGTACATGTTTTTGTTTAACTTCATGTATATGTCGATTTTGTCTAAACTATTAGTTATACATATACATCCTTGAGCCACTTGCCTTCATGCATATACTTTTATGGACTCGTTCATGTTTGGATATGTATGTATACTCTAGTTTGTACAAGACATACATATACCTTGAAGGATTTCTAGTTTTGATGATTTTCATTTTTTTTGAAATTTCATATTGAGCTTATTGCCTATTTCCATGATTATGTCTTTCACAAAACTTGTACACTCATATTACTTGATGTTTTCTCATGATTTTATTTTCATGAGTATTATATGTGCTATATAGATTTTGAGTGACATTGGTGTAGTGATTTTCATGTTTTATGAAATATATGTTTGTTTTATTCCTTACTTGAAGGATTTCATAATAGTTTACAAATTTTTTCATATAACTAGTTCGTATTCTTCATGTGGTAGAGTTTTTCAAAACATATTGTATTATTTTTAAACTTATTTTTGAAAACCCCTACCCTTCAAAAGGCGGCTGGTTGGGCGACCATGCCTTGTATGCTCTTAATTGAAAATCTATTTAAACATGTGCATGAATAGGTGATAGGGAATATGAGTTATACACTTGATTCTTATTATATTTTCAGTTGGTATCATTGGATCTTTTCAATTGGTATCACTATTAACATTCTTTTTGTATACTCATATATGCTTTTATATATATATATATGCTTACACTTCAAATAGTATCAATTTCGATTGGTATTTAATTTTCCATACATATATATATGTATTTTATTTGTGCTTACTATATCTCTATATCTTTGAGCAAAAATTTTGGTTATGCTAAGCTTGATTTCAAATGGCTATTATATTTCAATTGATTAATTTCAATTGGTATAATATACAAGCTTATGCATCATTTTGTTTGGTATTTCATAAAGAGAGAGAAAATTCATATTTCACCTTTTAATTGGTTTTGTTTACCTTCGGTATTTTACTCCCACATTTTATGATGAAAATGATTGAAAAATGATATTGATTTTTTTGGTATCATACGCTCCTAATGAAAATTATTTTCAATTAGTATATGTTTCATGTTCAATATTGGTATCAGAAACATTAAATTGATATTATTCTCGATTTGTATCTCTATTATAAAATGAGTTTAGTGTTTAACGAAAAAGATTGGTTTATGATTTTCGAATTTGTATCAAAGGTGTAAAATATTTTCAATAGGTACTGATTTTTTTACAATTGGTATCAAGATTACCTATATGGTTACATCTTTCAATTGATATCAAAATTTGTTTTATGTTTTATTTACTTTCAATTGGTATAATACATACATGTTTATTAAATTTATATTAACATTTGTTTTATGTACTTTTAGTTGGTATGTTTTATTTATTTCCAATTGATATCAATGTGCACTAAATTGATATTATTTTTCAATTGGTATCATAGTGTTTTGTTTTGATTTCACCCCTTGTTGATTTTTTTGGATTCAAACAAAAAGGGGGAGAACATTGTTTTATTGTTTACTTTAACCCCTTTGTTGATAATTGACATAAAGGGGAAGAAGTATTTGAGTTTATATGCATGTTTATTATTTATTTGTAAGTTTATATTAAAGTTTGTTTCATATTGGTATCAAGAGAGTTTGTTTGATGTTTTGATGTTTTATTGATATTGGCATCAAGAGCATGGATATTATATCAAGAACATATTTTGTTGTTTTGTTTTATGATATCAAGAACTTTTGTTAAAATTTTATTGTTGGTATCAAGAGCTTTTATTGATTATCTTTCAATTGGTATCAAGAGTTTTTTATTGATTGGTATAAAGAAGTTTTATTGCTTTTATTGATAAAGCTTTCAATTGAAATTTTTATTGGTATCAAGAGCAATTAATTAAAGAACATGTTTATTTTAAGTTTATATTTTCAATTGGTAGTTAAGAACATGTTTATTGTAAAAAGGGGAAAAGGAATTTATTTTAAAATTTTGGTATCAAGAGCATGTATCTTTCATAGTTTTATGCATGTTTATGCATATTCATGTTTAACATTCATTACATATCTTATTGTTTATTGCTATGCATGAGTTAAGGGGGAGCTTCTTTGAATCTTAACTTTAATCCATGCATATATAACTCCATGAGTTTTGTCATCATCAAAAAGGGGAGATTGTTGGCCCAGAGGCCTTCCACTCTAGTTTTGATGATGATTAACTCATGTAGTTATAGTTTACTAATAATTTTGTGATATTTAGTTTCATATATTTAACCAAGATATTAGTATGTGATTAGCTTCAACAAAAGTGTTTTGGAGCTTTCACATGGTGATTCAAGAGCTCGAGTGTCAATTTCATATCTAGCACTCGGTTGGAGTTAAGCTCGGTGAATCGCGTTTGGACCGAGTCAGCTTGGAGACGGCGCTCTACAAGAAGACCTCGGTTTGTTTTAAAATAGTTAGTTTAAATCCATTGTAAAGTTAGATAGTGTGATATGCTAAAGTTTCACAACACACACACGTTTCATATTTTGATTTTGGTTTTCAGTTTAAACCGATCTTGTTTCATGAATAGAATTGAATCAAAACAAATTTACATGGTTTATTGTATATTAGATTTGATCTATATACATGTATGTTTCATATTCTTAGAAAAGCTTATTTTGATAACTTATTCATGTAATTGGGTTTTGTATTTAAACAAAACTTATTTTCGGATTTAATATCAAAATATTGATATATATCTTTTATGATATTGGATTCTATCCATATACTATATGCTTCAAAGTTGTTTCATATCATGTTTTTGTATTTATATGAGTTTTGGAGAAACCGATTTTTTATTTCAAAAATCTAAGTTTTGAAAAATACGGATTTTGGTTTTCGGCAAAATTTGTAAGTCACAAAAATGGTTCAAATAGATTGAAATATGTGTTGAATTTTTTATCACACATGTTTGTATTTCAAAGATAATACATGAACTATTTTTGTAAAATTTTAGAGATTTTATGGGATTTAATTTAAGTCGATATACCCAAGTTTCAATCCCTACAAGTTATGATCTGGCTGTCTGCTGGTCGACCGGACCGGTTGACCGACGTGCACAGGATGTGCACGCAGCCTGGCTGGAGGGCCGGTCCATCGACCGGTCGACCACCAGAGAGCTCTGCTCTCTGGAAATGGCCCTGGTCGACTGGGCGATCAACCGGCAGATAGCTGCTGCTCTCTATATCCAGGCCACGGTCGACCGGCCGGTCGACCGCTGGCCCAACGGTCAGAAATCTGACCGTTAGCCGGTCGACCGACAGCAGACTCAGCTGCTGTTTGGCCTGTAACGGCTAGTTTTTGAAGGGGCTTATAAATAGTCCCCTCTTGAACTGTTTTAAAAGAATTTCAAGAGCCAAAATTTCTATCTTCTCAAGTGTTTTAATATAAGTTTTCAAAGAGTTTTTAAGGCAAAAAGATTCATCTTTATTTGTTTTAAAGGGTTGGAAAAATCAAAAAATAGAGATTTGGGATATTTGTTTTGATCTTCATTCTACATCTATTCTAATTGTTTTCCCAAGTATTTTTCTTTGTTATTTGATTTCCAAACACCTCGATTTCTCACACTTGAGCTTATCAACTATCCTATCTATTAGGATCTTTGTTTTGTGGGAAAAGAAGTTATTTGTGGTCTTTGTGATCACCAAGTTGTAAACATTCCATCTTTGTGATATCCCTCTAGTGAGAGGTGATTGAGTTGGTATCCCTCTTGTGTAGAGGTGATTGTGGAAGTGTTATTTGGCTCCCTCTAGTGAGAGGTGGAGATTGTGTTGGAATCCCTCAGTGTGATGTGATTGTGTTGTGGTGGCTTTGTGCCTAGCCTCTAAGTGTAGAGGTTGTGTTGTATTTGAGAAAGGAGTTGTGTACTCCCGGTTTTTGTATTGCCCAAAATCCTCAGTGGAGATCCCTGTGTGGGAAGTCCTGTGTGGACGAGTTTAGTGAGAATCCTTCTGTGTGAAGGCGGGAACGTAGAGTTGTGTGCTCGAACCTCGAATCATATCTTGGTGTTTGCGATTGATCCACTTTCTCTAACTCTCTCTTTCTCTTATATTGTGCCTTGCATTGATTCATATTATCATATCACTCTTATATGCTTGGTTGTGTTGTTTATGTGCCTCACTTGTGTTTAACCACGAGAGCTTCATATAGCACCTCAACTCTTATTCAGAGGAATCAAGAGGAGTTAGTCCAGAGCCCTTCACCGAAAATTCGGCTACACTCGTTGGTTACACTAAGTGTATTGCAATTAGTTTTAATTTCCGCATTTTGTTCATAGATTAGCCGTACACCTATTCACCCCCTAGGTGTACTTTCACAAACGGTGTTTGCTAAGAACAAC